>JAULJZ010052436.1:0-13950 GCA_032270985.1 Heliamphora pulchella
TGAGGTCTTATGCTCGGCGATACTGCGAGACCTTCAATGATATAGATGACTGCAACGAGCAGCTAGCCGTGCCCTCCTTCAAGCTCGGGTTGGAGAAAACCCACAAATTAAGGAACTCGCTGACCAAGAGGCTTGCTCAAAGTATGGCCGAACCGATGTTAAGAATCGAGTAGCACTCCAACGTCGAGGAGGCTATGGGAAGCGTGAATGAGGTCCCTGCCTAGGAAGCAAAGAAGGAGGTCCGAACAGAGAAGAAGGAGAACAGGAAGGCCAGGAAGAGGCCAGATTGAGAAAAAGAGCGCCGAGGCCCAACGAGGTGTATGAAGTGGCCAACACAGTGTTCAAGGAGCCCATTCACAAGCTCCTCAACCAAATCAAAGATAAGTCATGGTTCGTCTGGCCGCCCAAGATGACACTAACCCGAGCAAACGGGATGAGAAGAAGCATTGCGCGTACCACAGAGAGCATGGGCATTATACGGACCGTTGTCAGACGTTCAAGAGGTTCTTGGAGGAACAAGTGAAAGCAGAGAATCTCAGGCAGTATATCGACAAAGAAAAGACCCGGGCCAAACAGCATGCTCGTGACGAGAAAGGAGGAGCAGTCGAAGAACCGGTGGGAGTAATCAACGTCATTCATGGAGCCCCTAGGCCTGAGACATCGAACGAGACAAGGGGTCAAAACCGAAGGAAGGCTCATCGTGAGGTTATGCAAACTCAGCTCGAGCAAGGTCCCTCGAGCAAAAGAAAGTATCCGAGCAACGAGTTCTTGACAGGAGACTTGACTTTCACTGATGTTGACCTAAAGGGGGTTGAGCACCCTCATAACGACGCACTCGTTATAACCCTCCGGATTGGGAGGTATGACGTGAAGCGTATCCTGCTCAATCAAGGGAGTTCGGCGGAGGTGATGTATGTAGACCTCTTTTACAAGTTAGGGCTCACGAAAGGGGACTTGCAGAAATGTCATACCTCATTGGTCGGGTTCAACGGTCAGCCCACCCTACCAATGAGAAGGATTACACTGCCGGTCAGGGCAGGCTCCGAGCTTCAAAATATTGAATTTTTTGTAGTAGATGTACCGTCTCCCTACAATGCCATAATGGGGAGGACATGATTTCATCAGCTTAAAGCTATTCCCTCACCCTATCATCAAGTTCTGAAGTTCCCAACCGCTAGGGGTGTGGAGTCCATCAGGGGAGATCAGGCAGCGGCCAGACAATGTTTTATGGTTGCCATCCGAGAAAAAGGAGGCTCCTCCAGCGACGAACAGATGTGTGTGGTCAAAGTTCAAGACATGCCACTCATTGATGACGTTGAGAGGGCACCAACAGAAAAGGTTGTGGAGCCACTGAAGAAAGTTATGCTGAATGAAGATATTCCTGATCGATTCTTCTTGCTCGGCACCCAAATGGCCGAGCAAGATGAGTCCGACCTGGTGAGCTTCCTTAGATCGAACGTCGAGGTCTTCGCTTGGACTCCCTATGAGATGTCGGGCATTGATCCCGAGGTGATGCAGCATAAGTTGAATGTCAACCTTACACACAAGCCCGTTGTTCAGCGCGGGAAGAGGTCCTTGGCTCAGCATGCAGAGGCTGTGGCAGAGGAAGTCGAGAAGCTGCTCGAGGCAGGGGAAATAAGGGAGGTGCAGTACCCTCAATGGCTGTCCAACACTGTGGTCGTAAAGAAGAAGAATGGAAAGTGGAGGATCTGTGTTGATTTCACCGACCTCAACAAAGTCTGCCCCAAGGATTCATTCCCACTTCCTAAAATTGATCAGCTCGTGGACTCAGCTACCGGATACGGAACCATGAGTTTTTTCGATGCCTATAGGGGTTACCACCAGATAGCTTTAAGCCCAGATGATCAAGAGAAGACCAGTTTCATCACCCCTAGAGGATTGTATTGCTATAAGGTTATGCCCTTTGGTCTGAAGAACGCATGGGGGACCTACCAGAGGTTAGTAACCAAGATATTCCAGCCTATGTTAGGTCAAAACATCGAGGTTTACATTGATGATATGGTGGTGAAGACTGGGCAAGAGCAGGGTCATCTAGCCGACCTGAGCAGCATATTCGAGGTGTTAAAGACTTACAAATTGAGGCTCAATGCGTCCAAGTGTGCATTTGGAGTGCAGTCGGGCAAGTTCTTGAGGCACTTGATCAGTAGAAGAGGCATCGAGGCAGACCCCGACTAGATAGCTGCAATTCAGAACATACAACCCCCAAAAACTGTTTGGGAGATAGTCGCCATTAAATAATGTTATCGCTGGTGCTGATAGTAGTGGTAGCAACTACAGTGAAGGTTGTGCTATAGGAGGGGGTGTTGCCTGTGGCGGCAGTGAGACTGATGATGGTGGTTTTAGCAACGAAGGTAGCGGTGGCAACGGCGAGAGCGGTGATGATAGTCGCTGCTACAAAAACACTTTTGCCAATAATATTTCTTGACGAAGATAAATCTCATAGTGCAAAGTCTAATATTGCCGATGAACTGTCTAATGTCGTCACCGCAAGGTTGCCAACTTTTAGTGATGGGCCAACTTGTCAGCAAAATATAGTTTTTAAGTGCATGACAAGTTATATGTGTCATGGAAAAAAGTACGAAAAACTTGCGTTGAACCTGAAAAATGCGCAAGTGCACAAAATACCATCCTGCAACAAGAAACGACTTGTCACTAATAGTCTTAGTGACTAAAACACGATGTCGTTTTGATTATTTAAGAAATTCCCAAGGTGTGTAACAACCCTTCCGCGACAAGTGATGGGTTGTCGGCTTGTCGCAGATGCTTTTGGTAACCAAAATGATGCCGTTTTGGTTATTTAGGAGATCCCCAATAACTAATTTCATCGCAATTAGGGTTTTTGCCCAATATCTTGTACCCAATGACCCAGGTTTCATCCTCTATGCCCCAGGTTTCATCTTCTATAAAGAAGGGCATGTCAATATGACTTAGATAATGAGAAGAAAATTTATTTAATTCATATTTTTTTTAATTTCATAAATTTAAAGTTTAGTTTATAGGGTTTTAACAATAATTTTTTTTCTATTTTTTTGTAACAGATACTCGGTGAAGGACGTTATTGTACTTTTAAAGTGATCATGCTATTATAATTGAAGAATGGATGAGACATTTTATAACTGATATCAACATTTTGATGAATGTATAAAATTTGTTTATTTTATTCGGACATCTTTGAATTACATTATTATTATTAAAATCTTGGTGAATCGAATCTATGAGAGATAATTTGGTGGTGATTGTTATTGTGTTATACAGGTATTTTTGCATATGGTTAGGGAAAAAAATTATTTTTTTAATTATGGCATTTTTGTTCCTTGTTTACCTTTAGTGACGAATAAGATTTTGTCACTAACAATATATAGTGCGCTTTCAATGACTATATAGAGTTGTCAGAAATTTAGTTTTGCATCGGTAACATTTCGTTGTTGAAAGGTTATAGGCATTTTATTCAATTTTCTTATAGCGACATATATCCATTTGGCAAAGGTGTCCATTACCGACGAATTTAGCCTATCGCTAATGGTCACCATTAGCGACGACTAATCTTGTTGGCGAAGATATGTTAATACCGACGACAGTGTCATCGATGAAGGATACCCTTTTGGCGACAACATGAAAGTTGTCGTGGTAGAGCTTCCCAGATGGGGCATTCGCTTCGAAGTTGTGACGAAATCTAGCTTGTTGGGAAAATATTTTGATGACAAATTAGGTGTTTTTAACAACTAATGATGTTGTTGCTAAAATAAATGGAATGAAAAGGAGGTACTTGCAGTTAATCAATGTGAGTAAAAATTCTATCTTGGAATGTAAGGGGGCTAGAAAATCCTAAAAAACAAAGCATGGTCAAACAATTGATAGTAGCTAGGAAAATAGAGATTTCTTTCATACAAGAAACAAAATGCAAGGACATAGAATATAAATATCTTAGAACCATATGGGGCTGTGATGATTATGATTGGGTTACAACAAATTCTGAAGGAGCCTTAGGAGGTTTGTTGCTCATATGGGAGAGATCAAGCTTTATAGTGTAGGAGCAACATGCTAGCAAAAACCACATTGTGTTATACAGGCAGTTGGAAGGAAACTACCCTATTGTATTAGTTAACATATATGCACCAAATGACGAGGAGGATAGGAGAAGGGAGTGGGAGGAATTATTTGAGCTGTAACAAATACAAGGTCCCATGGTGTACTGGAGAAGTCTTTAATGAGGTACTGAGGATTAGAAAGAGATCTGAGGAAGTGAGAGTGACAAGAAGAATGAAGGGGTTTGAGGAATTCATGCAAAAAAATAGAAATCATGGATCTGCCACTGATTGGGAGAAGATTCACATGGTCTAACTTAAGAGAGAAGGCAAGCTTCAGCAGGCTTGACAGATTCTTAATGTTTGAGGAATGTGTCAAATTTTTAATGGAAGCAATATGGGCTACCTAGGATGTTATCCGATCATAACCCAATGCTAGTGGATATAGAGGTGAAGGATTGGGGACCAAGACCTTTTCGATTTTTTGATACATGGTTAGCAAAACCATATAAAAAAGGTGGTCAAAGAAGCTTAGAACCAGAACTACAAACAAGGTTGGGAAGGATTCATCTTAATGCAAAAGCTAAAGGGAGTGAAATTGACAATTAAACAATGGAATCAAAAGCATAAGGAAGATGTGGAAGAAAACACTGGATCCTTGAGCACAGAGTTGGACAAGTTGCAATGTATCAATGAAATAAGAGAATTGATTTCAGAGGAAACAAGCCTTAGGAACAATCTATGAAAGAGAATATGAGGAAAAAGCTCGACTGAAGAGATAAGGTAGAGACAAATATTCAGAGCACTTTGGTTAAAATCGAGATATCAAAACACTTATTATTTTCATGCTGTGACAAAGAGAATAATGATGCGAAATTATATTGGATAACTGCATGCTTGGAATATAATCATATGCCAACCAATAGAAGTAAAGGAACTAGTGGCACAATGCTTCACAGAATTATTCAAGGAAGAAAGATGAGTGAGACCTACACTGGCAAGCCAGATGAGGAATTATCTGAAGGTGAATAGCAGGTGTAGATTGGAAGACCCCTTTACTGAAGACGAAATAAGTAAGACAATATCAAATTGCGAAAGAGGTAAGGTCCCTGGCTCTCTGATGGTTTTAATTTTAACTTTGCCAAAAGATTTTGAGGAGTGATTAAGGAGGACATCATAAAATTCATAGTAGATTTCCACTCAAAGAGCAGGGTGCTAAGAAGACTAAATGCTTCATTCTTAGTCCCAATACCTAAATCTGAAAGCCCCTAAGGTTTAAAGGATTATAGGCCTATAAGTTTAGTGGGGTCTATGTATAAAATTCTAGGAAAAACTTTAGATGGGAGGCTGAAACAAGTCATGCATGAAATTGTGGATGAGGCATAAATAACATTTGTCAAAGGCAGGAAATCCATGGATGAGGTGCTCATAGCAAATGAAATAATCAATTTCTATGTAAAAGAGAAGAATGAAGGAATTAATTGTATTCAAGGTGGAATTTCATAAAGCGTATGACAACATAAATTGGGGCTTGCTACTTGTTAATCATGATTACAGGCATGGGTTTTGTGGAAAAAGGGGTGAGATAGATAGAGGAATGCATTTCAACAGTGTTATTATCAGTGCTCATCAACGACTCTGCTACAAGAGATTTCCTCATGGGAAAATCGATCACGCAGGGGGATCTTTTATCACCATTTCTGTTTGATATGGTAGCTGGGGTTCTGAATGTCTTTATTAAAAGAGCCAAACAGTGTGAACTCATAAGAGGAGTAAACATTGGAGAGATTGAGGGGAATATAACCCATCTACAATTCTTAAATGATACCATCTTCTTCCGCAACAATGAGGCAAAGGAACTAAGAAATTTGAAGAGGATTTTGAGGTGTTTTGAGCTTATATTTAGTCTGAAGACTAATTTTCAGAAGAACCTAATATGTGCAATTGGGTTAAAGGAAGGGAGAGGTGAAGAAGTGGCCAGAATGCTGAACTACAAAATAGGACGTATAACTTTTAGGTACCTGGCTTTACCTTCGGGAGCTAATCTAAAGAGGCTGAAGACCTGTGAGCCAATCATTACAGCTATTGAGAAGAAGTTGAAGAGATGAAAAATGAAGCATCTATCTATAGCAGGAAGAACCACCCTAATTAAAGCCACCTTATCTAACCTACTTGTATACTATCCATCTTTATTTAAAGTGCATGTAGCTGTGAGAGTTACGTACTCTGGAAAAGATTCAGAGAAGTTTTCACTAGGGGGAAGAGGGGGAAAAAAGAAAAGCTCATTTAATAAGTTGGGAGAAGATAGTCACCAGAAAAGAGGTGGGAGGCCTATGGGTGGCATCCCCTGAAGCAAAGGACCTTCCATTGCTCTCTAAATGGTGGTGAAGATATGGCACCAAGAAGTCATCTATATAGAAAAGAGTTTTGTGCTCTAAGTGCAGGCTAAATGTGTGGGACTCGTATCCAAAAATGAATGGGAGTCACAAGATGCCAATCTTATGGGCAGGTATAATCAGGCCTGGCATAAGAAAATCAGGGGAGGTTAGGGGTATTCTATAAGACAACTTATTGCTATAAGTGGGAAGTGGTACTGTTGATACAAGTTTCTGGTAGGATCAGTGGCTAGGTGATTGCCCATTGGTGATATTGTAGGCAAAACTATTTAGTTTGCCATTGAAAAAGATATTTCACTAAAAAAAATGCATGGTATTACAATAGGCATAACATGGTTGAGCAGGAATGGAGGAAGAATATTCAAGAGAAACGTGTTTGCACAGAAGGACAATCAATGGTAAGGTATACTAAAAGAATTGGAAAAATTAAACTTAAATGAAAATAAGGTAAATATTTTAAAATGGAGAGGAGAAAAGAACAAGATTTTCCTTGTTAATTTCTTTGGTAGAATGGTGGAGGAAAAAATAATCTAACTCTATACTCAATTCGAGTGATTTGGAAATTGAAAGTGCCACCAAAGTGCTATATTTTCTGTTGGCAAGCATACTTTGGGAGAATACCCACCAAGATGCTTTTCAGTACTTGGAAGATAATACCTCTAAATGCAGAGAAGCTACGTGCTCTTTGTGGGTTGAGGAGGATTCTCCGGTTCATTTGCTGGTTTTAAGCAAAGTCTTTTGGAGTTTATGGTCGGCTATCATGAAGTGGTGGCCTAGCTAGCGTGGGTGAGCCCTAAAAACTCTAAAGGGTTCCTAATATGGTGGTTCGAGCAGCATTTTATGAAAATTCAAAAATAGTTATGGAAAGGCACAATCTTTGCAGATGCATGGTCTAATTGGTTGGAGAGGAATAAGATCATTTTTAGGGGTGCAAGGTTGGATTTGGAAGGGCTAATCTAAACCATAAAAATTAGAGTAGCTCAATGGACTAAACTTAGGACCAATGACTCAAGCTTTATAATAGAAGAAGTGGTCTTTAATATCGAGGGTTGGAAAAGAAAACCTGAATTAGTAGTTAGGAGCTGAGGGAGCTGGATCGAAAGGACAATCTCATGTAGGGGAGCTGAAGTATTGAGGTGTTTATGTATTTAACCTAATGTTGTAGAAGATTTTGTGGTTACACCATGGCTGGTGCCTCACCAGTTTGGAAAACCACTCGGGCAATTTCTCTTAATAGGTTTAGTGCCTAGTTTCCCCATGTGTATCGCTCTCTCCTTTTGATTATATATATATATATCATTTCCTTTCATTTTTTTAAAAATGATGTTATCGCGGTTGATAATTTTTCTTAGAGTGGTAGCGGAGGTGGTGAGGTGGTGTGTGGTAGTGGTAGAGGTGTTAGAGGCGACGCCGATGATGGCCTTGGTGGTGGTGATGACGCTGGTGTTGGGTGTATGTCTTGCATTCTGTAGACCCCTATAATTAGTATTTTATTTACATGTATTTAGATTAGACTAGAGTCATAAATTTATAAGAAGTCTAATATATGTAGGGTTTTATAATTATATGGGGGTTAGGGTTTTAGAGTTGGCCTATAAATAGGACTACATAATTTTAGTTTTTTTGTGTGGAGAGTAAATTAAGTGCATAGAGATGTAGAAAAAGATGAAAAAATACCGGAGACACGGGAGTAATCTTTGAGCGGGGAAATGGGGTTTGTTTCAGGGCTCGGGTTCTGGGTGTCGGGTTTTAGGTTGTTTTTGATATTTGAATTGTACATTCTACGATTATAGTGAATTATCTCTCGCACCCGTGAACGTAGGCAGGTTGTGCCGAACTACGTAAATTCTGGTGTGATTTTTTTTTGATATGTGTAATGATTTTTTTACTTCTATTCGCGTTTAAAGATTAGTATTCAAATTCCAACAGATAGAGTGACAGTGGTTGGTGTGCTAATGATGGTGTTCTCGGTGCTAGGTGGTAGTTGTAGTGGTAAGGATTGTGGTGGCGGAGACAAGATGGTGTAGAGTAGTATATAACAAAGAAAATTTAAAACTATAATGACTATTCTATTTTAGCTTATTTCTACATACTAGCTCTTGAGTAAAAATTGAGAAACAAAGGAGCAAAAACGAGGTCAATTGGCATGTTGTTCAGATCTAGAGGTGCCGATTAAGAGAGTTCCCTAATCCAAGTTAACTAATTTTTTCACAAAAAATATTATAAAAATGAAAATTTAAATTTTACTATATACTGTTTAAAAATCAGTTAGAACTTTTTATTTTTGGCATCCAAACGCATTCTTTTAATCAGGCCACGTGATAAAATAAACCCAATAGGATTGGACCCCCACCGAAAGAGAGAAAAAAGTTTAACCAATCCAAGGTTCTCTGAACTGGAAAACAAATAGGAAAAAAAAAAAAAACCACTCAACGATGTGTTTGTAGTTTTTAAATTCCGTCAACTTGGGCAACTCATGTTGTAATGAGCAGAAAAGTCTTAAACCCCAGGCATTATATAACCCAAATGCCCATGCCTTCATGGTGACTCCCCAACTAATTAATAACCCCATGGCTTCTCTTCCACCACCCACCGCTGCCGCCGCTGCCACGGCGGCCACCACCGCCAGCTCTTCTCCCCCGTCTTCTTTTCCCTTTATTAAGAAGGCCCTGCAAGTTCCCACATTTGGAAAACGCCACCATTGCTTTAAAGTCTCATGCAAAGCAATTGAAAATGGTGAACAAAACCCATCATCTTCTACCTCCAAAAATGGAGAATCTTCCCAAGGGAAGTTCGATCGGAGAAACGTGCTTATTGGGTTAGGCGGCCTCTACGGCGCCGCTGGCCTCGTCGCCGACCCATTAGCCTTTGCCGCTCCGGTGACGGCGCCGGATATAGCCAAATGTGGTGCGGCGGATTTACCCGCCGGCGCAAAACCAACCAACTGTTGTCCGCCCCGAAGCACAAAGATTATCGACTTCAAGATCCCTCCTCCGTCTAACGCCATGCGAGTCCGTCCCGCCGCCCATTTGGCCAGCGACGAATACGTAGCCAAGTTCTCCAAAGCCCTTGAACTCATGAAAGCTCTTCCCGACGACGACCCACGAAGCTTCAAGCAGCAAGCTAACGTCCACTGCGCCTACTGCGACGGCGCTTACCACCAAATCGGCTTCCCGGAGCTGGACCTCCAAGTTCACAACTCATGGCTGTTCTTCCCCTTCCATAGATATTACCTCTACTTCTTCGAGAAGATACTGGGAAAATTGATCGACGACCCAACTTTCGCCATGCCGTTTTGGAACTGGGATTCTCCCGCCGGCATGAAAATGCCGGCCATGTACGCCGACTCGAAGTCGCCCCTCTACGACCCACTCCGCGACGCCAAGCACCAGCCGCCGACGCTGATCGATCTGGACTATAACCTAACGGATCCGAACACGACTGATCAGCAACAAATATCGAGCAACCTCACTGTCATGTATAGGCAGGTGGTGTCGAGTGGCGCGACGGCTCAGCTCTTCCTCGGAAGCTCTTACCGCGCCGGTGACGAGCCGGACCCCGGAGCCGGGTCCCTGGAGAATATACCTCACGGGCCGGTTCACATATGGTGCGGGGACCGAACCCAGCCGAACCTAGAGAACATGGGCAACTTCTATTCGGCCGGACGAGACCCGATATTCTACGGTCATCATTCTAACGTTGATCGGATTTGGACGATTTGGAAAACCCTCGGAGGAAAACGCCAGGACTTTACTGATTCAGACTGGTTAAACGCAGGTAATTTTGTCAATACAAAAGAATATAGGCCGCTTAATCAAATATATAACGTAATGTATTTATAATCCGTAATTCTAAGGTACTCAAAAAGAATTTAAAAAATTATTTCGAATTTAAAATAAAAAATTTAAATTTAATTGTGTGTTGCGTGGATTATATTGCAAATAAATGTAATCTATTGATTTTAAATTCTGAATAAATTTTTGAAAATATTTTTTGAGTTTATAGTATTGTTAACTTATAATTTTAAAACTTAATTAATTTATTAGTAGTAATATATCAATATAATTCCACATTAAAAAAATATATGTTGTATATGAATTAGATAGGCACACTGCGTTAACACGATGATGCGGAATTATTTGTCCATACAATAATTTCTTCTACATACTTTAGGCTGTAGTATAATGACCTATTTTATTTATTTTCATTTTTAACATTTTTATTATTTGATCAAATTATTGGGCCTTTCAACTTTCATAGATTAGATTATTAGTTATTTTATCAATAAAAATTACATTCTTTTCTTTGCAAAAATTATAAGTCATTCAAACACAACACCAACACGCATCAATATTTCAAGTGGAGTCTGCCGAAATTGTTTCTATGTAGTAAAACATGAAGTTTAATATAGAATATACATAAAATTTTCCATGAAATATGTTTTAATATGGAAAGAAAAATATTAATTACCTGCCACTAGGAAAATATTTGGTGTTGTTTTTTATTATGACTTTTAATTTTTTTTTACTTATTTTAGTAATAAATTATAATTTTTAAATATTATCAATTTTTGTCACAAGATATTTCTATAAATAATTAGTTTCAGATACAAGTTAGTATCATTTCTAAATACTCATAACTTTTGTTACATGATGTAATTATTAATTTTTGACTATAATTTATAAAAAAATAGTTTTAATAAAACCAAACACCGAGAAATAATGTGTAAAAACATATTAATATTTTTTAATATACCATTTTATAATATTGCGTGTGTATTAATTTTACTAACTGGGCGGTGGTTACGTAGACCGACCAATTTGAAAATTATATTAAACTTTCACTTTCCTCTAAACGCAGCGTTCGTCTTCTACGACGAGAATGCTCAGCTTGTAAGGGTTAAGGTCAAAGACTGTCTGGACCATAAAAAGCTCGGATACGTATATCAAGACGTCGAGATTCCATGGCTGAACAGTAAGCCCACCCCCCGTCTCGCGAAGATTTTCAAGAAGGTAAAGAACGCCGGCATCGCCATAGCGGCCGAGACGTCCATGGCCGCCGCCGACGTCTTCCCGACGAAGCTCGACAGGGTGGTGAAAGTGCTGGTTCCGCGCCCGAAGAAGTCGAGGAGCAAGAAAGAGAAGGAGGAAGAAGAGGAGATTCTGGTGATCGAAGGGATCGAGGTGGAGAGAGACATGTTCGCCAAGTTCGACGTTTTCGTAAACGACGAAGACGAGGCGAAGAGCGGGCCGGAGAAGTCGGAGTTCGCCGGAAGTTTCGTGAACGTGCCGCACAAGCACAAGCACCACAAGAAGATCAAGACTCGGCTGAGGTTGGGGATCACCGAGCTGCTGGAGGACGTCGGAGCCGAAGACGACGACAGTGTGTTGGTGACTCTGGTTCCGAAATACGGTGCTGGCGATGTGACTATTGGGGGTGTCAAGATTGAGTTTGAATCTTAATTAAATCCAAATCTTGATCCAATAATGTTTTCAATTTTTCTTTTTTCTTTTTGAAAAAATGCTATTGAAAAACACTTTTATTATTCGATCACATTCTTTTCACCTCCAGTGAATCGTATTTGTGTTCGATGTTTATGCACTTAGCATTGTTAGTCATGGTTTGTCCATGATTTTCATTTTTTTGTTCAGTTCTTTTATTATTTTCTTTTTGTATCTTTAGGTTGGTTTATGTAAGAATAAAGCCTTTGAGGCAACGTTTGAAAGCAAAATAAAGAGCTAATTGATTCGGGCATATTTTTATCAAATATACTGAAGTTGTCAAATATACATAAAAAATAACTGCACAATCAACCTTTTGTTTGTTCCTTAACTTAAAAGATTAAGAATCGAACTTCTTGTGCTTTAAGCTAAGCTGCAAGTTGGTGTGGACGATCCCAATCCTCTTCCTAGAAGTGGTTATTCTGCAAAATAGAGCACATGTACAGTTAGTGTTTTTTTTGACGGCAAAGTGTTTGATCGGAAGCACTCTTATACTCAAGTTAAAATCTTTAAAAGTTTGTTTGTTTAACAAATATAAAGATGGAGATATGATATAATATTCTTAGGTTCTACAAATAATGTGTTTGTTTTTGTTAAATAACTCATGATATTTGTTACGAATTTTGGTTTCGGTCTAATTCGGTTTGAGTTTGGCAAATTTGTGACAAATGATTATTTACTTTATTTATTTTATTCGTTGATATTTTTACATTTGTTCTTGTGGAGTTGTGGTTTGATATTGTGGCGCAGCGAAATAGGAGCAGAAAACAGTAAAAAACTAACAGCAGTATTAGACCGCTTGATAGACCGATCGATCGGTCCATCAAGCGGTCTTCAGCAACTCTCGGTTTCTCAGTCTGCAATAAATTACTGCAAGGCTGAAAAGACCGATTGATCTGACTGATCGATCCATCGAGTGCGCGAGGAACAATTTTTTTAAGCGCAGCAATTTAGGTTTTTGATTTTTTATATAAAGAGGCTGCTAGGGTTTCTGGTAGGGGTGCCTCGTCCTTATCTTCTGAATCCCTAGCCGCCAAGCGTTCTTTTTAGTTGATTAAGAAGCATCATAAGCCAGCTTATATTGCTTGATGATCATATAGCTTCCGCACCTTCAAGAAATCATCAAGGATTCAAACCTACAACGATTTGTTCGTGGAGTCGCTAGAAAGGAGTTGGTGCATGTGGATTCGGCAAAGACATGCTTACTACTATTGGTTGTGGGTACAACGTTGGGGTTGTAAGATTGTTTTGTAACCAACGATTTGATAGTGTTTGATTTCTTAGACCCGGAGTGGTCTCGTGGTTTTTACCCAGTTTGAAAATTTTCACGTAAAAATCGCTGTCTTGTGTGTGTTTGTGGTTAGTTTATTTTTTACTTGCGTGGTTGATGGATTTAAGTTTATTTGCCGCGTTTAGCTTATTTAAAAAAATTAATTAGTGTAAATCAGTTTACAAACGAATTTTTACAATTTTTACAATTGGTATCAGAGCAGGTATATATATATATTGTAAATTTTTTTGCTATGATCCATTGACTGATTTACAATAAATGAATTTTCTTAGAAAATGCGCTTCAACTGGTAGACCACCCCTTGTTGATGGCCATAATTATCCTTTTTAAAAAGTTAGGATAAGAGCGTTTTTAAAATCTATTGACGAAAGACTTTGGCTTTCCATTGTTAAGGGTTACAAGCCTCGCACCAGTATTGTTGATGGAGAAATCGTTCTTAAGCCCGTGACTAAATGGGACAGAGTTAATTTTGAGCATGCAGGCTGGAATAGCAAAGTTATAAATGCTATATTTAGTGGAGTCACATAAGATGAGTTTCGTAGAATTAGTACATGTGACTTGGCTAAAAAGATACGGGATATTCTTCAAATCACTCATGAAGGGACTGACACTGTAAAAATCTTAAAACATCAACGTCTCACAACAAATTTTGAAACTCTACGTATGAAAGACGATGAAAGTTTTGACAATTTTTATGCAAAATTAAGTGATATTGT
>JAULJZ010052447.1:0-13950 GCA_032270985.1 Heliamphora pulchella
AAGAGCATCAAAACACAAACAAACAGTAAATTTATATCTTTTGACTCTCTATCTATGTTATTATATATATATATATATATATATATATATATATATATATAGGTTGATTGTTGTCTTAGCTTTTTGGGTGTGTGAGTTTAGGAATAAGCCCAAGCAAACTTGTCAGAAGAAGGAGAGAGAGCCAAGATTTGCTTTCATGACAAGGAGCGAGGTTGATCATCTGGAAGATGGGTACAGATGGAGAAAGTACGGCCAAAAATCCGTGAAGAACAACTCGTTTCCTAGGTACCAGAAATTTGTATCTTAAACCGTTTAGATAGATTTTAATTAGCCCCATGATTTTATATGAATTCTCTGGTTCATTGGTTCTTTTTACTCATTGGGTGCCATATTATACAACTGTTATATACTTTTGAATTCATTCGTTTGATCGACGTTTTACAATGGAATGGATTGTAATTTTAATACTTCAATAGTTCAATTTGGGGCGGTTAAATCCAATTTCTTATATGGTCCGATTGGTTAACTTGAATATGAAGGAAGTAAGCAATGATCTGTATGGTTTTGGGTTTGATTTGATTCAGGAGTTACTATCGTTGCACCAGTGCTACATGTAATGTGAAGAAGAGAGTGGAGCGATCCTTCGGTGACCCAGGAATAGTTGTGACTACGTACGAAGGGCAACACAACCACGCAAGTCCCGTCATGCCTCGCCAAGCCTCCGCTGGACTGCCAACAGAACCAGATGGCCCTGGCTTCTCCGCCGATGCTGCCGCCACTTTCGCTCTGCCGATGCAAGGGGCGTCATTTCCTGATCATCAAGCCCAATTCATTGACTTACCTCCCATGAACTTCAGTTACATAAATCCCACAACATCTGTTATTGACAGGCGTTTTTGCGCTCCAACGTCTGCTTTGCTAGCAGCAAACCATGGCCTTCTCCAAGACATTGTGCCGTCCCTTGGGGAAAAGGAAGAGTAGTCAGTAGATGACAACTGCTCTGTCACTGTCTGTTTATCTGATCAGAAGGGAGGAGTACTGGATCCGGAATTGGATGGACATCCAATTTTTACCAGCAAGCATGTAACTCTCTCTCTCTCTCTTTTTACCAGCAAGCATGTAACTCTCTCTCTCTCTCTCTCTCTCTCTCTCTCTCTCTCTCTAACTGGTGGTGATACCCCTTGCACTAGGAATTAGTAGGAACCCGCTTCGCCATTAAACAGAAACCCTAGTTGTTATCACTTTGATATGGGTTTTTGATGGAACGGAGGTACTGCTTTACGAATTGGGATCTTCTGTTTTTTTTTTTTTTTTTTCTCTTTTCTATTTATTTGATCATAATATATATATATATATACATAAAAAATTCTAGGGTTTTCTTTTTTTGTCTCCTTCCAATTCGTGTCACACCTTATTTGTCGGATATATTTGTTTTGATTGGTGAGGGAACGTGCGTTAATATCAATTTTGATTGATGGTATTTTTTGGCTGAGCTATTATAGGGTTGAGGGATTTTTTGTTCTTTTCTTGGTGCGTAAGTTCAACTAGAGAGATTTTTGGTGTTTGTGAAAGTTGTTGTTAGTAGCTTTTAAATTATATATTGTTTTAGAAAAAATTATAAATGTTTGAAAATAAAAAAAATGAGTGTTTAAAATTTTTTATAATTTATAATAAAAATAATAATAAAAAATTAAAAACTATAATCAATAACATTTTCAAATACACGCTTTATTATTCGGAATTACAAAATTCAAGCCGAAGGCATACAATTTGAATTGAGCAACGCTATGATTGGTCGGTCACATATAATTGTTCAGAAATAGAAAGTCGGTCTGGAAACCCACAAGAGAGTCGCAGAAATAAATTTAGAATTTGAATTGAATGGTAATTATTTAACCTTTTGTTTTGTGGGCCTCTTGTTTGTTTTAAAATTTGGGTATTTTTTTTAATCATTTTTCTGCATTTGTAGAAAACTAGTTTTAAAAAAATAGATATCAAAAAAACAATATTTTATCCAAGGACCAATGTAGAATTTGGGTTGGAGGGGTCCAAGAACATATCTAAGATCATATCAACTATCAATACTCAATTTGTAACTAAAACAAGTAAATTCAATTTTAAAAGAATGACATCCAACAACAAAAAAGTGAAAAAGAAATTATACTGTACCAACAAAAAAATACAATAGCAGTCAACTACGGGGAGTTTGGAAAAGCTACTGTTCTTATCTTTTTGCTTTTGTTATTAATTTTAACTATAAGTTATATGTTTTTTTAAATATTCATAACTTCTATTATAACTTATAACTATTTTTTTTATTTCAGTTATAAGTTATAATTTTTATCAAATATTCATAACTTGTATTACAAATTATAATATAAAAAGAGGAAGCTACCGAAGGACCTGTGGGGTCATTGTCCTCGATTAATTTTTGAAAATTTGGACTTGACCCAAAGGTAATTTAATAACTAATAATTATGCCCTCATTGAATTATTGTTTCGATGCATTTTTTTTGCAACTTATTTTTATCTTTAACATAAAAGCAAAAATTAGCCACTAGCCTACTATGTCATAGTCTACCCATCAAAATTGTTTAGGTAATTAGGGACTTGGGGTTACCTCACAGTATTAAATCTAAAATCTCTCTTTGCAGTGTTCACACTATCTCACAAATGAGGCAAACTCGTCGCCACCACTCACGTTTTTATGTATTTCAAATGAAATTATTAAGTATTATTTTCAAAATATGAAATGACGTCGTCAATTGTAAGTTTAAATTTTATATTATAAACAAATACAAATTTTTTTCCCTAATTATCAAATAGAGAAATATATCTACAGTTCTAAAAATTAATATGCCCCACTGAACAATAATACTGGCTCTGTACATGACAATTTATAAGTTGCTAGTTTCAACACTTTCAAACACCAATCTACATGCCAATAAAAACATGAAAAATAAAAGTTGTTCAAGAAGCATGACAAATTGAAAGCTCTGAGTTTGGTGATAAATGAGTCTGCAATGATGTTGTTAAAAGCTATTTGAGAAGTGTCAAAAACAAAAATTAATAAAATATTAGTAAATGAGAAAGTTACGAGTGTTAATATTAACTGTTTTAGAAATTACAAATTAATATGATACATTAGAAATACAAATTTTAGTATCAATACCAACACAGGGGTAGGGGTAGGGGTGGCCAGGGCCCCTCTTGGCCCCATCTTCTTTCCTCCTTGTTTTATTGAAAATTTAAAATAAATAGATTAAATTAAAGATTCTCATACTTAAATGAATTTAATTTATTCATTTTAAATTATAAATAAAATTTTGAAGTAAATTTGTGAGACTGTAATATTCAGTGGCCATTATTGTTTTATGTGCATGGAATTTGAGGGGCAGCATAAGAGTTATTCGAGCTTTAATATACTATATACAGTACTGTCCCACTTTGGAATTATTATAGTCCTCTCCCCTACAGCTAGGGGGCTAGGGGCTAGGGGGCTAGGGGACTTAGGGGACTAGGGGACTAGGCTCCATCGTATGCGTCGCCAAGGCCAAGTGAATGTGTAATCAATGGCCTAGGGGGCCCCTCACTCCACCCCCGTATTCATTGAATGTTGGGGTTGGGGTTGGGGTTGGGGTTGGGGTAATAGTGCCAAAAGGAAAGCTGCATGCGCATCCAACCCCAAAAAGAGCCAAAAAGAGAGGATAAAAGATGTGATCGATCTTTTATTTGAAACATGTGCCTCAGATTTTGATCATGTGACTGTTAGAAGTTTTTAGCGCCTCCGTGATGTAATGTTCAAATGCCCACGTCACCGTGTCTGCCCTTCAATACTTCAACATTTATTTTAATACTTACTTAGACATCTACTATTTTGTCATTTGTATTATTACAACTTAACAATTTCCAACTGCCCACGTTATCGTGTCTGTCCTCCAATACTTCAACATTTACTCTAATACTTACTTAGACATCTACTATTTGTATTATTACAACTTAACAATTTCCAACTGCTCACGTTATCGTGTCTGTCCTCCAATACTTCAACATTTACTCTAATACTTACTTAGACATCTACTATTTTGTCATTTGTACTATTACAACTTAACAATTTCCAAATGCCCACGTCATCGTGTCTGTCCTCCAATACTTCAATATTTACTCTAATACTTACTTAGACATCTACCATTTTGTCATTTGTACTATTACAACTTAACCATTTTAATTTTTTTTTTAACTTAAAAGACTCTTAAACCATTATAATTAATTAAATTTTTTTACATCTAATTATTTTTGTAAAAAAATTCAAAAATCAAAAAATCTGTAAAATAAAATTAAAAAAATGGGCCAAACACAAGCTTTGGGAGCAAAACTTAGGTTCGGCTGTAAATAATTGTTTTTTATTTATTTTTATTTTTCATGTATTTTTAAATCCTTAAGGGCATTTTTTTTTCTCAAATTCTTTAATTAAGGTGGAATTAGAAAAAAAAAAATAGAAAGGACAATATGATTCAAACCCAGTCAATGAATTAACTTTTTTTTTAATCCCAAACTAGACCTTAATAAACCGTTTGAGTATCAATTCGTTGACATGCCACCAAGCCATTTTTTGTGCGTGACCATGATGACCAATCACTCTCTCGAACTATCTATTTATCATTCACATTATTGATAAATTATTACCTCACCAATTGGCTTGTTATACCACGCCATTCCACTTATATAATAAGGTTGCTTTTATTTTTTAATTTAGATACTTGTATAATACCAACAAATAAATAGTGTCATTGGTGCCACCGCCACTATCATCAGAGAAAAGCTATGCTCATCTTAAAAAATTAACAATGCCAATGCATTTCATTATCTCCTTTATTAAGCTCAATCGATAAATTTGACAACCAGTTTGCCACGTTTATTATTGTCAATGGAACAATAAAATCTTTTCGACATTGATTAAGTTAAGAAAGGAGAACAAAAAAAGATCAAAGTTGGCCGTGGAAAAGAGGAACAAGCTACAATTTCACAATGCTTAAATACTAAAGAAATCTTGGACATATAAGAACATATTGTGACTCTATCTAACAAGATAGTCTTTCGAATGAAAACCCAATCCGTGACAACTGGTATTAGAGCTAGCCTAGTCCAAAATTCATTCATCCCTAAATTTATGTACTTCCAATATTTCTTTCACTCCACTGTTCCACTCGAACTCAAGTTCTGATACTTCTTCCACACAAGCCCCTACATACATGAACCCACCCCAACTATACATGTACACACGCACAAACATAAACGTAAGAAACAAAATGTTAATTGAACTTTTAAAACATGTATTACGTTTTTCATTTCAGTTTTGCTACAAAATTACCAACTAATTACGCTTTTAATAAGAACATGTTTTAAATAAATACGATCTTCACAACGACTAGATCGACACAAGTAGATCGACTCTGATAATGCCAAAATTAAAATTACACAACTACTACTGGCATTCACTAAGTTTTTTTGAGAAAATTGAATTAAGATTACAATGTCATTCTAGATGACCATGGAAAAAAAAACAGCAATATGTAACTCATGTGATTAGTATTTTGTCTTTTATTTATCAGATTTTTTTAGCGTGTTCTAATAAAGCCTCTTTACGTGAAAGTTTGTGGTACTCGCTCCATGAAGGTTTGGTATCCCCCTATATGAGAGTTTTCTTCTTCTTGCATGAAATTCTCTCTCTCCTGTTGAGGTCTTATTGCATTCGATGTATTTTTTGATTAACTTTATGTCGAATTTACAATAAATTTAGGTCTCTTAACCTTTTTTGACAAAAAAAAAAAAAAAGAACATGCTTTGTAAAAAATAAAAAAATATTACATGTTCTTCCCGATAAGATCTCGGCTTATGTTGTTAGTTATATGGTTTGTTCCTATGTACTTGGATTTTTTCTATTTCATTTAGATGGTACTGCGTGCAATCTTTTGCTGCAAAACATTTTTAAAAAAAAAAAAAAACAAAACAAAGAAATAACCCCACATGCAACACATCGAAAGACTTGAATGTATGTACATATCAGATCAGCATTAGATGAAAACCAAGCAGTCTTTATTCATCTAGCAACATTGGACTTGTAGGAGCATTCAGTTGTTCAGGAATTGTACCTGCATGACATTGGCTTTGCAAAATTATTGATGATTATGTGGTGGCAACATTTTCAAAAACTTGGGAGCATGGTGGCTTAACAAAGCTGCACCCAATTATAGAAAATAGGGATGTAATCGGCTCGGTCGGCTTAGGAAGACAAATTCACACCAAACCGATGATTCAGTTTTGCCTTTATGCTCAACCGACCAGATCCATGTAGGTAGTACAATCGTACTAACCGACTGATTTTTGTGTTGCTCAGTTTTCTCAATTTTTCTCGATTTCGGTTAAAACTAAGATATCATAATTCATCCTTCAAACAAGAATCATGACCAAGAAAAACAAGAACAACAAGGTCCAAGGCTTGAACAGCAAGACTTCGAAAGGAGAACAAGAAGAACAAAACCTACAAAATTAAAAAATAATAAATAAATAAGAGATGAGGCTCATGAACCATCATGACCACAAAGGACCTTAGAGAGGAGAGAGGAGACAGGAGAGAGACAAAGAAGAGAGAACCAAATCGCCCTAAAAAAACATAAAATGAAAATAAAAAAGTTGAAAACTGACCTTGCATTCTCGTCGAACGTGTTTGCTATTACTAAAACTAATAGTTTATAAATTGTAATTTGTAGTAAAAGTTGTGAGTGTTTGGTAAAAATTGTAATTTGTAGCTGAAATAGAAAAAAAAATAGTTATAATTTGTAACAAAAGTTGTAGCGGTTTGAAAAATATTGTAGCTTATATTTAAAATTAATAGTAAGAAGTTAAAAGCTACTTAAAGTAGCTTTTCCAAACACCCACGTCTTCATCTTAGTATAGTTACTCACATAGATGTTGGGTGTGTGGAATTTGGATGATGATGATCAAGAAAGAGGACTAGAGGGGCGAGATTTGGGAGAGGCCGGATGATGAGATGAGGGAGTTGAGACTGAGAGACGTTTAGAAGATTCGGGATGCCCAATAGTGGATGGCTGGAATCAATATCCCGAGGTTTAGAAGATTCGGGATGCCCAATAGTGGATGGCTGGAATCAATATCCCTAAAACAACTGGACGGCACAGATGAGTTTGGTCCGGTTCGATTTTGTTGAGTTTAATTTTTATTACCACCGAGACTGGACCGTTCAAAGAATAAAATGTTAAATAGAACACCGAATTCACATA
Organism: Heliamphora pulchella; assembly: GCA_032270985.1. Lineage (NCBI taxonomy): Eukaryota > Viridiplantae > Streptophyta > Magnoliopsida > Ericales > Sarraceniaceae > Heliamphora > Heliamphora pulchella. The sequence continues at coordinate 7,302 of JAULJZ010052447.1, forward strand.
CTATTACCCATAAACCGACCAAAGCTCAGTTTCTTTGGCCGGCTCGGTCGGGCAATTCAGGGAAGCCAGTTTTTCTTACATCCTTGCTAGAAAAAATGCCCCGGCAAAACAGCCTAGCCAAATTCAAGCCAGAGCACACATTTGTGTATACTAGGCAAAATTTAAAGCAGATGAAAAGAGTGGCCAACATCCAAGGACTTCCCAAGACCACTTCTGACCAACCTAAAACCCAGCAATAACTGTACTAGCTTAAATGATGTAAATGCAATACCAATTAGGCACAAGTCGGAGCAAGGATGGGGCTTGACCCGCATGAGGGTAACCAATCAAATATATTATCTACCTCTAGCTTTTCTCAGTTTTTTGCTAAGAAATACTTGAAGGATAAGGGGGTTGTATCTTGGACTCAAGTTCTTACGGAATTTAGCCCTCCTGCAAGTGCAGGCCAGAATAATGAAGAAGAGGTTCTTGTAACTAGGTCTGTTTCTGATATGATTTTGAATTCAAGTGCCAAAAATGACAATTGTACTCAACACAATATTGAGAGGGTTGGTTTTGAACCATGTCATGATGAGATCAGCTTGAGAGAGTGGCTAAAGCTTGGTTGTCACGAGGTTAATAAAGTTGAAAGGCTGCTTTTATTCAGACAGATTCTTGATGAACCAATGTACCTAACCCTCCTTGATGGAAATAAAATAAAATATAAAGGACGCAAGTCTAGCAAGACAATTCCTTGAGAGCGAGCAAAATCTACAAACTCCACAATTACGTGCACATGATCAAGTTCAAGAAAAAAACAAAACATGCCAATAAAAAGGTAGACATACCAAAACATGCTCAATGAAAAACAGGCACCATGAAAAACAATATTTCACATAATAACAAGGAGGTGCTACAATTGACGTGCCATATATGATGTAGAAAGTCATTTATTATTCATTATTTACTAAGTAATAAATCACAAGATCCATCTCTGGACTCCGGTTTACCACTCTAGAAGACCACACTGTTGGCTGCCACTATGAGGCCAAAAATGACATCTAAAAGCACATAATAGAATCTTTATGTCATATTCATGTCACGTGTATTGTTCTCAAAATAATAACAAATTATTTTTTTTGAAGGCACAAGAGTCTTCAGGTCTTTGATATTCTTAGCGAAATATTCTCATAAATTATGTTGTTTCTTCTCATCAGAAGGAATGTTCTACTAAAATCCAATGCGAGTTCTTTGAGAAGAAGTTACTAGTTCTAATAACAAACCCCACAACATCTAGCCAGCTAAAACTTGTACAGTCTCCTCGTTTGCCAAAGTTTTTTTTTTATCAGCAAAGAAAAGATATTTCATTGACGAACCAAAAGAGCACAAATGAATAACATCTAAAGGAAAAAAACCTTACAAAGATGCTTCAAACAAGGTATGCCAAGAAAGCATACAAGGATAGCAAGGTGCCACCCTAAAAAGAGACATGGAAACCAAAAAATAGCCTCCTAGAAGAAAGCAAAGCCTATAGTCTGTTGGTTGGACACTCCTTAGTTGAACAACTCCATCTAGCAAAAATGATTATCCTTCATAAAGTAACTGCCCTATATAGTTCTTCTAATTCCTTCTGCTTGCAACAAGCACTCTGCCTAGCCATACAATTGCCATAGCTGACTCCTTAACAGATCCTTCTAAAATGTTATAGCACTCTTTAGAGCCCCCCACCCTTGTAGTGTTGCAGAATTTCAAACATTGTTAACAATGGCCTTAAAAGATGCAAACTCCAACCACTCATTAAAAATTCTGAAAGGATTAGGTCTCCACTCAAATGATGTCTTAATTTCATTAAAATCCCCTAGTCAGCATTCTCTCCCTGAGACTCTCTCTGAGTTGGTAGCAACCCAAACACACAAATCACTAGCCCAGACAGAACTCACTTTCTTTTAATCATTAACTTGCCATTTTGTTTCCTGAATTAAAAGAAGTTGAGGTTTTCTACTCAGCCTCAGTTTCTTGGCCAATCTTCTTTTTTTGAAATCTCCCAAGGCCCCTTACATTCCATGATGTAATCTTATGCCAAGTTGCTTTTGAATGCCCTTATCCCTCTACAGGATAATGGCCATTATTTGGTGTGCCCATGGGCTAGCAACTGGACATAGTGTTCCATTTCAATAATTTTCTTTAAAGCAACTTCCTCTTCTTCACCGTAACTCACGCCCAGCATTCTGCCTCTTCAAGTATCATTTCTGTTTCTCTAATGATTTGGGCATTTATGTTCTGAATGTCTTCTGAATGTTTTGGGTTGGCAAAGAAGAGGAATCAATTCCTCGTGACTGAACCTCCTTGCCTTTGTTGATGCTCTTTTTTAATTTGAGCTCCTTACACTTTCTGGGTTGACATCCCAAAACCCTCAAGAGGCTCTTTTTCTTCTTCTTAATCTTCTTCTTTACTGTATTCTGTTTGTTATTTCGTACTCCTAGCTTGTCTCTAGCTTCAATTTGCAGAACTTTAAGACCTCCTTCTAAGGAGTTAACTTCAGTGACATTCTCCGTTGAGTTCTGTCTCTGTGCCAGCTCAATGAGATTCAAATTTTCCATTGGTGTGACCGAATCACTTTTATCTTCCCTATGCATGTTGCCCCTCTCACAGAAGATACCCAAGTCAAAGCTTACTTTTGCAGGCTCTTCACAGTTCCCAATTACACTTCTATTGACAACGGTAGAGTGTATTTCTTCAGGCTCATAGTGCCCATTTCCATCCCTATAGGCTACTGCAAAGCATGTTGCAACAGGTTGTCTTGACATCTGCTGGGCATATTTATCACATATTAATTCGTCCACTTGGCTCAACAGGGCCATGTCATCTATCTCCTTCTTCCCAGTGTCATCTTCTTTCTCAGTTTCATGACTCCGGCTTTTACATCTTGGATCCCTGCATTGATCATCGGATGTAGAAGACAAAATAGCCTCATCAGCAACTTCTTTATTTATTCCTTAGACCCACTCCCGGTAATTCTGTCTTTCTGCCTCGTATGTATAGATTTTCAAATTCCCCCTCACTGCATCTTACATGGTAAAGAAAATTCCCCACTTTGAGCTTACAAACTTGGTGAATGGCCTCTTGCGTATCTGTTAGAACTAGAACTCTACCCACTTCAAATTTTTTCCTCAGTATGGTTGAATCATCAGTGCTTACAGCTGATTCCCAAATCTCACCAATCTGTGTGGATGTATTGGCATTCCAAGCATGTAAAGGAACACCTACTACATTGGCCCACATTCGTCTAATAGGATTTGTTTCCTTCATGCTCTAGTTATGGACCACCTCAAACTAGTTTTCTAACCATCCTCTGGCAATTTGCAAGAAATAAGTCTTTTCCTCTTCGCTAGTAAACTGTAATAAAGCCTTAGCACCACCCAATGGAATGATCGATATGCAAAAGATTCCTTCTCTTCTCATTGCTTCTTCAATCCCACTTATGATGTTGTGATGGTTTGCTATCCCAACTGCACAACTTTTAATCCATCCGGCATCTGTTTCAGTAACTTCAATCACCTTTCCTCCTCTTCATTTATTGCTCCGTGTTTAAGAGCTCTTTTAACGATGTCTGCATACGTACAACCAAGCCTAGTCCCTTGAGATGAAGATGGGTCCTTATTAATACTAAACTTCTTGTGAGGTGATCTGCCAGCCTTTCTGTCCTCGTACCTTCTATTCCTACCATAGAGAGCCAAATTTATTGTTGTACAACAATCAAGACACCACACCCCATTATAGTGCTCAACTGCAAGGTTGGCTTTTCTAGCATCTCTAAACCTTACAAACCCAAACTTTGAGTTGCTCCTCCATCTTCTTTTCGTTGGAATGAACACATCTTCGACTCGTCCGCACTTATTAAATATTTTCTTTAGCCAACTGGAGTCATCTGTTCTGGAAAATAGTCTACAAAAATTGTAACCATTGTGTCGGGTTCTAGGTAATCTTCTTGGATCTTGAAGAGAAACAGAGTTACCACGCTGACTCTTTTCCCTTCAAATCACACAAAATCTAAACCATTCCACGGACACAAAACAACACCCAAGGCCTCTGAATCGATTCTCAAACACCAGGAATCAAAAGTGTTGAAGAAATCAAAATCACAAAAATCAGCAAAGCAAAACCCTAAATCGCATTTGCCAAAGTAGAAAGCATACCTTTTTCATGGCTTTGCCAACCCCCAAACCCCAGATCAAATCATTCAGGTGATCTTCCATCATGAGTGATTGCCGCTGCGAAATCCTTAATCTTAACAGGTTGATGTCTTCCTCAAGATTCCCCACAAATTCAGGTGATCTTTCAGTCGTCGTGCTCCAGCGGTGGTTGGTTGCAGCCAGAAGCGAAAGTGTTAAGGTACAGAGAAAAGCGACCTAAGAGGAATATTGAAAACTCAGCATGCATCCTGGTTTGCCAAACTTTAAGGTTCCAACGAAATACAAACTAACATGGAAAAGGTGTAGAAAGTTTGAGAATGGATGAATAGACAGAACCAAATATTATTACCATTATATAGTGGCAGGTGCTTCTAACTTCCAGCAAAAGTTACGTGCCACATGTGCATTTAGGAGAACTGATCGTCAAATGATAGAGCCAACCTATAGAAGTGATGACAAATTTATCAACTCTCAGTGATGACAAATTTATCAATGTATTTCCCCAACCAGAATTCTCTACAATTAACAAATGAGTTTAATTACCTACTAAAAGTTTAACATAGTTAGTATGTATGCAAATGCAATGCCAAACACAGTAGAATACCAAAAAATTAAAAAAAATAAAAAAAAACATACATGTGGATGTGGGCAATACTTTGAATTTCTCACAAGAAATGAAAAGTACAAACATAAAGAAAAAGAGAAATAATACAAAATCAAGATATTTAGCTAAAGTGTGATGGTAGAAAAATGCTATCATTTCATTTATTGGTGCCATTTAACTAAATTATAAAAATAAATGAATATATTAATATTTTATTGTCAATCATGATATATTTAGTCATAATTATAGCATAATTATAATTTAACAGATATTCTTTTTTTTTGTTAAGTTAAATTAATTTTAATGGCTGAATTTTAATCTTGTATTTGGACAATATTTTTGTATAAAAACAGTAAAATCTCGCAAAAAGGTACACATCTAGAAAAACAAATTTTGTCACGGTATCATAGCCCTAATTTTACACCAGTACGTCAACCCTAGCCTTCGTTGCACAACCTTAGCTGCTGCATCTTTGACCTTTGGCGTCCTCCAGTTCTCCGACGACCATCGGCGACCTCGCCGGACCCCTTTATCAGCATTGGCGACCGCGCCAGACTTCGTCCAGTACTCCGGCGACCTCCCCAGCAGCAATATTGTACTGTTTGGCTACTGGTTTCCACCAGCGAGACTCGCCGCCTCCCGTCGCACATTCAGGGAGGCTCGCCGACCGACGCTCACTCAGGGAGACTCGCCGTCCTTCATCGCGCCTCCAGGGAGTCTCGTCGACCTTCGTCTCACACCGAGGAAGGATCACCAACCTTCCTCGCACCTCCAGCGAGGCTCGCCGCCCTTCGTCACACCTCCAGGAGGCTCGTCTATCTTCATCGCAACTCCTACGATTGTGGTTTCTGGTTTCTGGTTAACAAGTTCTCGTCGGCAACCTCTCTGGTTGCGCCGACTCTGGTTTTCTTGGTCCAAAACTCTCTGATCCTTCCTGCGTCTAGTTCACGCGTTTTTGGTTTTCTTGCGGTTCTCGCACCTCTTGGTTCGTGGTTCTCTCTTGTGTTAGTGGTCCTTTTACTGTTTGAGGTCTTATCATGTCTAACAGTGATTTTTTTGGGGTTCGTTTTACTGAAAAAAATTATTCTGCTTAGGAATTTCAATTTTAATTGTTTGTTATGGAAAAAGAGTTATGAAATTATATCGATTGCAGTGACCTTGCTCTTACGAAATCTAAAGAGCTGGCTCAGTGGACGATCAACGATGCTTGTGTGATGTCTTGAATTTTGGGGTCTATCGATCCTCAAATTGTCCTATATCTAAGACCGTACAAGACTGCTCAAAATATGTGATGATTTTTTAAAAAAGTTTACAACTAAGATCACACAGCAAGACATTCATTGATGATTATAGTCGGTATACTTGGATTTATTTTCTTTATTCTAAATCTGAGATATTTTATGTGTTTCAACAATTTATGGCATTTATTAAAACTCAATTCTCTTCAGGCATTAAAGTGTTAAGATTTGATTCGGGTGGTGAATATATATTTCATGAATTTCATGCATTTCTTAAACAGAAAGGAATTATTTCTGAGCGTTCTTGTCCTTATACACCTCAGCAGAATTGCGTTGTTAAACGTAAGAATCGCCACATGTTGGATGTTGTTCGCACTTTATTACTTGAGTCATCTGTTCCCGTTAAATTTTGGGTAGAAGCATTATCCACGGCAGTTTATTTAATTAATAGGTTGCCTGCAAATGTCTTGCAATTTGAAACTCCCTATTATCTTCTGCATCACGAGCATCCCAACTATCTTGATATGCATACTTTTGGTTGTGTTTGCTTTGTTCATTTACCTTCACATGAAAGACACAAACTTTCTGCTCAATCTATAAAATGTGCTTTTATGGAATATAGTAACCCACACAAA
>JAULJZ010052458.1:0-13949 GCA_032270985.1 Heliamphora pulchella
TTATATAACTGAGATGGGGGAACGTGCATGAGATTTGCGTGAATTTGACATTTGTGGCACCTCCGCACGAACTGTATACAATTTGTCTCCATCGTCATCCAAAAGTACCCTTTTCGCAGGATCTTTTTGGCGAACATATTTCCTCTCATGTGTGGCTCACAAACTTCTGCATGGATTTCTTTCATCAGTTCTTAACCTTCTTCATTGTTGATGCACAAATTATTGAAGCCAGAATGCCCTCGTTTGTATAGTCTTCCACCGCAAATGACAAGCTGTGCAAATAATCGTCGTATTGCTCTTTTGTCCTTTTTGCTGGTAAACATGGGATATTCTCCTTTCTCCACGAAGTTCTGAATGTCAAAGTACCATGAAAGGTCGTCAGTGCTTTCCTCAATTGCGGCTATTGTCTCGTATGTCGGCTTTCTCTTCTGTTCAATTATCAAATGCCTCATTCGGACCCCGGGTGGTATGTCAATCATGGATGCTAAGGTGGCCATGCATTGGCGAACTTGTTTTGTAGTATTGGCACATGGGTAAAGATCACTGATTCAAAATATGGTATCAATTTCTCTAGCTCTTGATGATAGAGAATCAAGGTTAAATCCCTGACTTTCCATTCTCCTCGTGCTTGTGAAACGACCAATGCTGAATCTCTGATGACTTCCAGCTTCTTTGCCCTTAATTCTAAGGCTGCCTCCAATCCAGCTAAGCATGCTTCATACTCAGCTTGATTGTTGGCCACTTTAAAATTGAGCTTTAGAGACAACAGAATGTGTGATTTGTCAAGAGTGACAAGAAGGATTCTTATTCCATAGCCATACTGATTGGACGCACCATCAAAATATAGAGTCCACTTGTCATCCCCGACTTTCATCAACTATTCTTTAGGAAACTGGAACTCTGTGTCTTTGCCCCCTTTAACTGGTTGGTCGGCTAGGAATTCTGCCACTGCTCTACCCTTGACTGACTTTTGGGTGACATATTTGAGATCGAATTCTAATAACAACAGCAACCATTGAGCCAACCTTCCTGTCAGTGCCGGCTTTTCAAACAGGTACTTCAATGGGTCCATTTGGGAGATGATATTCACTGTGAAAGACAGTATGCAATGCCTTAGTTTTCGGGAAGCCCAAACTAAGGCCCAGCATGTCTTTTCCAGTGGTATGTACCATATTTTCGACCCTTTCATCTTCTTGCTTAAGTAGTAGACAGACTTTTCAATTATAGTTTTACCTTCTTGTGCCAGCATACATCCCATAGCTGAGTCAGTCACTGACAAGTATAGGATCAGTGGCTTATCAGGTTCGGGAGGAGCTAGAACAGGTGAATTTTGCAGATACTGCCGTATGGCATCAAAGGCATCTTGAAATTTCTAATCCCATTCAAACTCAACTCCTTTCTTCAGCAGATGGAAGAGTGGCTCGCAAGTAGTCGTTAATTTTGTGATGAACCAACTGATGAATTGTATTTTATCTAGAAAGCCCCTGACTTCTCGTTTAGTCTTCGGACGAGGCATTTCTAAAATTGCTTTAATCTTTGAATGATCAACTTCAATGCCTCATTGCGTGACCATAAACCCGAGCATCTTTTTGGCAGTATCTCCAAAAGCACATTTCTGTTGATTGAGCCGCATCTTGTATTTTTGAATCCTTTCAAAGAACTTTCGCAGTGCTGTGATGTGGCCATCCCGATCCTTGGACTTGACTATCATATCATCCACGTACACCTCGACCTCCTTATGTATCATGTCATGCAGTAAAGTAGTGGCAACCCTCTGATAGGTTGCCCCTGCATTCTTTAAGCCAAATGGCATTACACGATAGCAATAGGTGCCCCAGGGCGTGGTGAACATCGTCTTTTCTCTATCTTCGGGGTCCATTAGAATCTGGTTGTACCCAGAGAAGCCATCCATGAATGACAATAAGGCATGTCCCGCTGTACTGTCTACCAAGACGTCAATGTGTAGTAGTGGAAAATCGTCTTTTGGGCTAGGCTTGTTGAGATCCAAAAAATCCACGCAGACTCAGATACGACCGTCTTTCTTTTAAACTAGCACAATATTAGCTACCCATTTTGGATACTTGGTTTTCATCAGGAACCCGGCGTTATTCGGTTTGGTAACTTCTTCTTTGAACTTCATAGCCCATTCTGGTCGGATCCGTCTTAATTTTTGTTTGACCGGTTTGGCATCAGGGTATAAGGGGATATGGTGCTGAACAATGTCAGGATCAATTCCAGGAATATCCTCATAAGACCAAGCAAATACATTCTTGAATTCTTTTAATAAAGTTATTAATTGTTCTTGTTCAACTAAGGACCAATTTGTACATTTTGCAGGTTAGTTTTATTACCTAGATTTATTGACAATGTTTCTTCAATTATTGGTTGGGCATGCATTTTTTCTTCTCTTTTTATTAAAAGTTTTATTTCTTCGGGGATATTCCTGTTGAATTCAAAATCATCGTAAAGCGTATGAAATAAATCAAACAAAGCAGAGTAACCAGAAATTTCATTCATTTCATTGAAAGAAGAGGGAATTACAAACTTGAAAGCATAAACAGGGTGAGGTGCACAAACAGACGTGCCCTCAACCACAGACTCTGACTCGAACTTGGACTCAAAATAGACAACCTGCATACTACAAGACTCGATGGTTTAATTCTTCACTTCCTTTGCAGCCACATTGACGATGAGCTTGGTGTAGTTTGCTGGTGTGCTAAAACCCATCATGAAACAGTCTTGTTCAGTTACATGCAACTAAGCCATCTTATCGTTAAACAGCCCTCCCATGTTAGTTCTATCAAGCTTGTCAGCCCAATCTTCCTCTTGGACCTTCTTTTCTTCCTTTTCCCCTTTAGCTACCTCTTCCCCTTCTGTATCAGACAATTGATGGTCGAAAAAGATCTCTAACCCTGGTAGCTTTTGATTGGTTTCCTCATAGATCCATAGCTCTAGAAAGCCGCAGTATGGGAAATCTTCCCCTTCTTTGACAAAATGCCCATTGAGCATTCCTGAATAATTGGCCTTCCGTCCCTTCTTAGGTCCTTCCAAATCTTCTTCCGTTGGCTCATACCCAAGACCAAAATGGTGCGAAGTCGGCAATACCTGAATGGGTTCTGAGATTCCCTACTGCTTACGTCCTAATCCCATACCAGGAAAAAAGGATATTTTTCTCATCATTGTTACTGCCCGCAAGTTGATGTGCATTTCCTCCTCATTCAACAACATCTGTATAGCCTGGGTTTCGTTAAACTAGAAGCCACTGAGCGATACATCACTCTTACCAAGTTGTACTTCCAATAGAGTTGAGCCCCTCCTCCTATTGGGGGATGAATGCTGTCATCTCCGTGAATAGTCAAAACTGCCCCATTTCTTATCAGTTTTAGTTTTTGATGGAGAGTCAATGGTACGGCCTGGACACTTAGGTCTTGCAACCAAGGTCTACCCAACAACAAGTTGAAAAATGCCAGTATGTTTAGTACATGAAACTCGATTGACATTTCCAAGGGCCCTATTGATATCGCAAATGACACAAGTCTCAGTACGTCCCTCCTTGTGTTATCATAAGCCCGGACTCCTTGATTGCTCGGTATGAATGCTCCGTCTTCAGTCCTAAACAGAGTACTGTTCTAAGAAGACATACATTTAATGCAGACCCGTTATCGATAAGTGTCACAAGGACCCATTTGTGCAGGCACTTAACAGTAATATGCAGTGGTTTGCTGTGATTCCTTCCCTCTGCTGGCAGATCTTTATCGAAAAAAGAAATGCTTTTTGGTTCTATCGCCGAAAAAATAAGTCCAATCAGTTTCTCCTGGGTGGCCTCTATCGGAACGCTGGCTTTATTTAGAACCTTTAGCACAGCTTGTCTGTGTTTATGCGAGGCCATCAGTAGCCCTCAAATGCTGATATTGGCTTGTGTCTTCTTTAACTGCTTCAGCACTGCATCATCTTCTTCTTCCTGTTCTTTCTCCTTTCCTTTTTCGCTTGGTTGCCCTTTTTCCAGCTAGGCTGGCTTGAAATGTCGCCTACTTCTGGTCAGATGTTCTATCCCCTCCTCAGGATTCCATAATCTCATTATTGTGCCGCTGGTCTGTCGTATCTCGTTCACAGGCAGAGGGCATTTAAATGCCCACAAATTGCATAAATCACCGATTGCTATTCTTTCTCTTCTCTCCTCATCATCTTTAATAGCCCATGTATTATCAACTTCCTCCTATATGTCCTCTTCGATAAAGTTCATTTGCTGTTTCTGAGTAGCCAAAAAATCGATCCACTATGTTCCGTTTGATTTCAGCACAACCTTGACCAGCTAATAGGACTACATCTCGTCAACATATATCTCCTCCTCAAAAAGTTGGGGAAGAGTGATGCCATTAAGCACGTGGCCGAACCCATAGGGCTAGGCTGGATAGTCCAAGGGCCAGTCATCTTCCTCGTTATGCTCCTCCTCTTAAATTGCTGCCTGATATCCTTCCCAGTCATTATCATTCCACTCCTCTATGACATTCCAGCCATTTTTCGTCATAATTAATGAACAAACTGCCTAATTTTCAGTAGCTGAAACATAAGGACGTGGCAGATATATTGGATAGATATATCGGCTTGGGTTCTCTAATTCCCCGAGAGACATGTAATTTACCCCAGCCTGCCTGGCATGATTTGGCAGTGGGTTAGTCGTGACATTCGGCTTTGAGGTGGTAGATGGTGGCAGGATCACCTTGTTATCGATGAGGTTCTGGATTTCATGTTGGAGCCCTAAGCACTTATCAGTTAGGTGTCTGTAACCTTAGTGAAAGATACAGTATTGAGAAGCATTAAACCTCGGCGGTAGGGGATTAGGTACAGGCATAGGGTCCAATGGCTTGATAAGCCCTTTCTCAATGAGTCGACTCAGGGCAGTGGATAAAAAAATGTTGAGGGGAGTGAAGATCCTCCTCGGTCTTTGCTGTTGGTCATTGTCTGATTGTTGGGTATTGTTGGATTGTTGGGTGGAAGAGGATGGGTTCAGCAAGTTTACCTCGTTTGAGCGAGACACGAGGTTGGTGGTAGCAGTTTGGTTTTGGTTGGATGCGGGGAATGTTCTTCTGGGTTTTTGGCTGGATTCAGCTTTCTCAATATCCCCAGACTTAATGGTGTCTTCAATTTGTACTCCAACGTCAAACAACTGTTCAAAGGTAGAAAGCGACTGAGTGATAAGATACCATTTTAGTGGAGACTACAGATTCTTAACCACGATCCTCACTTGTTCCTTCTCAGTGGGTCGATTTGTCATCTTAGCGATTTGTCATCTTAGCGGCTTTACCTCTCCACCGAGTCAAGAAATCAACAAAAGACTCTCGGCTCTCCTATCGAGTGGTTTTGAGCTCTCTGGTGGTGATGTCCAATTGGACATTATAGCTGTGCTGACTGACAAAAGTCGTGGCTATGTCCTCCCAAGTTCTAGTTTTGGCAACCTCCAAAGAAAGAAACCATCTCTATGCAGCCCCAGAGAGTGATTGATGAACAAGTTGAGCCTTGAGTTGATCATCAATCCCCTTGGGGAAGAGAGTTTCAACGTACATCCTCATATCAATTTGGGGGTCTCTAGTACCATTAAATTTCTCCATCTCTGGCATTTTAAACTTTTCGGGCAACTTTACATCTGGGAACAGGCACAAACCACCCATATCCAGCATGTATTCTTCTACTCCATTTGCTTACCTCAGCACCTTCTTCATTCGGTCAATCTTATCTTCCAGCGCGAATTCCTTAGACTGGGCATTGTTCTCTTCTTCTACCACCACCGGGCGGGGAACCCGAGGTGGCATAGCAACTTGCGGTACCTTCAGTCCTTGGTTATCATCCCAAAAGTCTTTTTCGTTCTCATTTGTGTCATCCAACTGTTCATTCACCACAGGCATACGGGCTTGAATTGCCCGGATCTGTGCCTGACATTAGTTTTGAGCTTAGGTCTGTTGCTCCATAGCTCTTTGTATCTCAGTAATAGCTCTTATCAGAGCTGTCAAGTTCACCTCATTCTCTGCCATTTCAGCTGGCTCAGTTGGCTATTCAGATACCCTATAGAGTCTACCCGTCACTGATCTTGCCCAGACACGTGTCGACTGTACTCTTCTCGGCTCAATGATCTAGATTCGAAGAAAACCTAAACCCCAAAAGCAGAATAACCAGAATCAAACATTTTCCGATCAAGAACCCCGATGACAGATAGAAAATATTCTAGATATCCAAAATAGCAAATCACAGGTAGATAATCATGAAAGTTATAACAATGCCCTTGCCGGGCTCATAACAACTGAACAAGTTTGACTAAACTCGGGTGAAGAAATGGGCAGTACTCTGGCAAGAAAATAGAACTAGGTTGAGAGGATTGGTTTGACCTAGAATTCTAAGAAAAAATGGGTAGCATAACGGTAAGAAACTAGCTCACGCGGGTATAACAAAGATCTGAAGGAAACAAACCTAAACAAAGGCGGGGGTATGGAACTAACAACCCAGAAAGAACCCGAAAGAGAGAGAAACTACCCTAAAGGCTTCAAAACAAAACACGAGCATAACGCCGAGAAGAAAACTATAGCGTGAAAACCAAACATGGTGAAGTACAAAACTCGGGTAAGAACCCAAAGGAAAAGCTAATCTAAACAAAAGATGAGAGAAAACCCAGGCCGAACCCAGAAGAGGAATTAGCTTAAGCCCGAATAAACAATCCTAGCAATATGCAATCAAAACATACAATTAAGAAAACGCATAATCCTACTAGGGTTTGCAGTGCCTAATGGGGGGTTCTAAGCTACTATATGCAAAAGGTTGATTTTGGTCAATCGAACAGGGTACCTTCTAAATAGAGCTGGGTATACACCTCCCATGCCTGGAGTGGTGCAGAACGTGGTTAAACAGTACGCCCGAACTCTTTTACTGCACCTACGATAGCATACAGTAAGTAAGGGTTGCCTGCCTTCCTAACAATCCCCGAAATGGATGAATGTTCAGGGCATCGGGTCGACCAGGTAGGGGGTTTTTGAAGAACAATGCATATGCATGCGAAAATACAAATGAGAAATTCTTATTAAAAACCAATTATATTTTCAAGTTTAACTCTCTTATTTGATTTTATAAACTAGTGATCAACAGAGTCGCCGGAAAATACTGTGGTGTTAGGATCTTGGGGGTTGTTTTGGAAAATATTTCAAAAATAAAGGAATACAAAGATGCTCGAAAAATATTTTTAACACTTCGAAAATCAAATTTTGAAAACCCCTTTTTGTTGAAAATGGAGTCGCCACTTAGTTTTTGAGAAAAATTAAGAAAAATAAAAATGGCTACTGATCTTTAAAATGTTTAACTAAAAAAAGAGGGTTCGGGGGCTAAGGTACGAATCGAAAAAGGTATTAGGCACCCCGTTTGCCCAACCATAAGGTTGGCCTCTACTAATTCATCATTGGTTCTTTAATAAGATTTCTCAAATGTATGCAAATAAAAAAAATTAAGGCAAAGAGAGAACATAAAAAATCAAGTATGAAAAATACATAATATATGTATATAGCACTCCAAATAAAACAAATATCAAAAGAAAAACTCTAAGTCCTATGGCATGCAATTTCTAAGTAAAGGATACATGAAACACTCGCACATGCAATATTCACAAAAATAACCTAAACTATCATAGTATGCATAAAATAATAAAAACATACTAGAAGTTACCAAAACTACCTAAATATGGATTTGTTACAAAAATAAGCTAAATAATTCTAAACATAACACTAAACTAACATGCATATTCTTAAACTATAAAAAGCATAACCAAAATAAAAAATAAAAAAACATGTGAAATTCCTATATTAAAAAGTTTACCAAAATGATAGAATCTAATAACAACTATTTTTATGATAAGGAAATATTTAAAGATTTGAAAGAAAAAGAAATAAAGGGAAAGCTTACAAAAGAAAATTTAAGCCAAAATAAGAAAGTTTAGAAAATACTATTAGACTACTAAAACAAAACTAACTATTCACACATTTTATATTTTAAGCAAAAATAAAAAATAAAAAAAATAAAATAAACAAATGAGTTTCAATTATTAAAAGACACTTTTGTGATTTTATTTTGGTTTAATAACATGAAAGAAAAATAAGTGTTATGAAAAGAAAATAAAGCTATAAAAAAGAAGAAGAAAATGGTGCTTTATACTAAATACTAACATTAAGAGAAAAGAAATACTAATTAAATTAATACTAAAAGAATAAGAAAATAGAATATTATAAGGAAGAAAAAGAAAATAAAATACTAGTAAAAGAAACTATATTAACATTAAAAGAAAAGAAAAAGATAGAAAATAAAAGATAGAAAAAGAATATTAAATTAAAAGAAAATAAAATGGAACATTAGTATTAAAGAAAAGAAAATGGAACTTAAAAAAAGAGAAAGAAAATTAAAGCTACATTAGAAGAAAAAGAAAATGAAGCTATTCTATGAGGAAAAGAATAGAAATATAAATGCTAAAAAAAAGAACATTAGATTAATGCTAAAAATAAAGGAACATTAAAGAAATGAAATAAGAAAAATTAATAGAGGAACTTTAAATTAATTATAAAAGAAATAAACAAAATGAAATAAACATAACTATTTAATTGGAAGGTATGAATGTAATAATGATAATTACATTTATATAATATAAGTACCTTAATTATAACAATTAACAACAATAATAAATTGTAATTGCTAAAAGAATGTTGGCACTAATTAATGAATAAAAAATGAGAATGACAATGTGCTTAGTGTGGAATGTGAAGAAATTAACAACTAAGGAAGTAAAGAGGGTAACCAAATTACTTGAAGCAAAACAAGATTAACTAGATAAATGAAAGAAATATGCAAATTAAGATTAAATTTAACCCGATCACTCTAAAAGAGAAAGAATGGAGTTAGAAGGATCGAAAATCCAAACAAGGTACCTAGATTGTCGGGGAATCCTCAAGTTGGAAATGTCACGCCCCAAATACCAGGGTTACGCGAAAGCTCACCAAAACACCCATTTAATAAAAATAGGATTTTACAGATAGATATCAAAATATAACATTTGGATAAAAGATTCCGAAGTTCAACTCACATAAAACTATAACATTGTGGAACCCTGACCCGTTTTCTTTTTTCGGCGTTTTTCGACGCCCGTTACGTGTTTTCGTTGCAGCATGTTTTATATGCTTTTGATGCATGATCGGGATTAGATATGCATGCGGGGTAGGTTTTTGGGGCCGTGGGCCATTGTGGCGTGATTTTCAAAAAATTTCAAAAAAAAATATTTTGGAGACCTATAAATATCTGGAGTTAAATATTTTCAAAAAGATATTTTCTAAAACTTCTCCAATAAGCTTCCTATATTATCTTTGCCTTCTCTCTAAGTTCTCGGGGGACCGGGGCTCAGTTTTCAGCGATCCAACAGTAGATCCTTGCTTTTAGCACGGTGGGCTATGCGTTCATTCGGACAGAATTTTATTCTGGCGAAACTCGATTTTTCACGTGGTTCGAGGCGTCGAGTTTTTAACTCACCGAGGTAGGATTCTAGACCTGTATGTTTTATAAGGGTGCTACGTGTAATCGGGTGTATTTTTACCGGTCGGATTGTTGTAGATCTAAATTTGTTTCAAAATTGGATTTTTGGGTTTAAAACCCGTTGTTCGTCGTTTTCGGTTTGATGGAATCGGGTGTTGAGGGTTCCTTTCGAGGCTTTGAGGTAGTCTTGGGCTAGCGTATGCATGTAGGTATCATATCTGGTGTTTAAAGGCTTTGATTTAGGGTTTATACATGTTTTGGGGCAAAAAATCTGTTCTATTTTCCAAGAAACCGAGACTGGTGTGTGACGGATCGATCGGTCTGGGCGATTTCAAAAAAAAATTCATTTTTTAAAATCGATGTATCTCCCTCATTCGGACTCGGAATGGGGTCATTCTTGTACTCAAATTGAAGCCCCATAAGTCTTCTATCCAATGACACCTCTCTTGCTTTAAAATACTTTTTGTAGAAAAAGTTATGATCAAAAGAGTGAATGTATGTAAAGATTTTCAAACTATTTTTCACCCATTTTTTGCCGAATGTTTGGAAAAAGGTTGTTTTTCATCTTGGTTGGCCATGGTGAGCGTGTATGGGTTCGTATTTTTCGTGTTGGACGTGTGTGAGTCCTTTTTGGTCGTGTTAAGGCCTTGGGAGTTTCTTGGTGTTTTGTGGTTTGGTGGTTGGTTCTTTGGTTTCCAATTAGCGTCCTTTGGTACTCAATTGATTAATTTATGAGAATTAGTCGATTCAAATACCTGTGGATTCCTTTTAGGGTTCGATTGACTGTTTGAAGGCTTTGGGAGTCATATGGTGGCCTCTCGGTCGATTGGGTTATGGGGCTCGATCGACTGCTCTCCTCTAGTGATTTTTAGTTGATTGGCCTATGGGGTCTTGTCAATTGAAGTCACAGAGAGGGTGTTGGTCAATTCATGTGAGGTGTTGGTGCATCATTGGGTGTGGGACGTGTTGGGTTCGGTGTTCTTTCTAGAGATGGAGTTTTGGTGAGAACCGTTTTATGGGAGGTTTGTGTTGGCCTTTGATTAGGTCGTGTTCTGTAGATTTGTTGTTTGTGTTGGGCGCGTGTGGGCGTCGTGGTTTTGTGTTGGGTGTATGACCTGTATGGTTAGGTGCGAGTTTTTGGTACACAGTTATGTTTGCAGTGGTCGGTGTATCGTTGCGTGCGGGGTTGTGGAAGTGTGCTATGTCGATCGAGGATCGTTGGAGCGGTGTTAAGCTCCAGGTTAGGTTTTGGTTTTTGTTTTTTGTGTTGTTGGTTGTCCCGGTGAGTGGACGGGTCTTCAGGTGAGCGGGTGACGGATATGTGGCATGTGATGTCGTGATGGGTTATGTGACGGGTGGCGTCATGATGTGAAGTTATATATGGATGTGTGCATTTATAACTTGTTACGTGCATTTATAACTCTAGTTTATTTATGTACGGAATATGTAAGGGAATTACATGGCTTTGATATCGTTATGTGTAACGTGGTTTATGCTTTAAAATCTAGAGTTTTATATGCATGTAACGTGGTTTGTAGAACGTCGTGTTGATACATGGTTATATGCTTTAAATCCTGATTTAGCTTTGCATATGTGTATGAAATGGATTAGATGAATATGTGTCCAGTAGATGTAAATCCTGGTTGAGTGTATGAGGTAGGCTGCGAAAGCCGGTGTATGAGGTAGGCTATGAAAGCCGGTGTGTGTGTGATTGGGGCTGCGATAGTCCTTCGGTTAAAGTCCGAGAAGATGCATTCGTTGGGACAGTGGTCCTTCGGTGAAAATCCGAGAAGATTCATGGATTGCATATATTGCATTTTTGGACGGATAGACCAATTTTCTTAAAACTGTATTATCGGTCTATGGGAGTCGAAATACTATATTATTGGCCTACGGGAGTCATAATACTAGAATCGTTTTCAAGGCTCTGATGAGTCAAAAAATGATTTTTATCCTCGCTTTCCCATTGCATGCGAAAATGGTTTTCTGGCTCTGGTGAGTCGTGATCTCAAACTGTTTTCAAACTGTTTTATGGCTTGAAAGAGAGTCAAAAACTGCACTTCGATTTCCTAGCATGTTTTGTTTATATTACATGCTTGTCTAGTTTCTGCTGAGCCTTGGCTCACGGTTTGGGATTTTGATTTTCTTCAGGTACCGGTCACGCAGGCTGATTTGGAGGTGCCGAAGGAGGTGGAAGAGTGTAGTCTTCCTTTTTGCTAGTTTTGTTACATGTATGTTGTAACATATTTTTTGGCGTTGGGGTCGTGTAATGTATGTCGTTTAGCGTTTATATACAATGCATGTATGTTTACATTGCGAGTGTGTTCTCGGGCTGGGTGTGTAATTGTTTGTTGTGGGTGTTTCACGTGACCCGAAGTTTGGGGCGTGAAAGATTGGTATCAGAGCTCTGGGGTCGAATACCTATGAGCTGTGGGAAGAAGGTGCATTCCCGTGTAAGGTTAATTGTGTATGCTTGACTACCTGTGTTTATATTCTTTGATAACATGTACGTGTTAGCATGTTAGATGTGTGAACGATGTGTATATGTGAGTATGAAAATTAAACTGTGGGATTGATTAGTCCTGCCTTTGGGCGTTTGGATTAACAAACTTGCGAGCCAAGTTAGAAACCCATTTAGCTGACGTGATTTCTAGCAGGGAGTCTGAGTAGGTTATCCAGATTGACGAGTCATTCTTGTTGGTTCTCCTCGGTATGTGGGGTTGTTTAGCATGAACCTATGTGCTTATGTGTTAGCATACTTATGTGGTTTATGCTGTGTTGCATCTTATGTTTTGTTTTTTTCATGTGGATGTGATGTTTTCCCGGAAAGGGTGAGGCCGAGGTTGAGGCTGTGGCTGTGGGTTTGGAGTTGGTGTTGGACTCCGTGGTGGTGTGCTGTGTTGAGGCAGCGGTTGATGATGATGTGAAGTTGGGGTGGGTTGTAGATCCTGTCTTTGAGATAGTTGGCTGTTGTTTTGGATGCCTGACGTTGTTTGACTATATCGTATGAATGGTTTGGCTGACCATCTCGTGTGCCTGTGTCGGTTGCGATCGACGATTTGTTGTTTTGACCTTGAGTTGAATTTCGGGGGCGAAATTCCTTTAAGGGGGATAGAGTTGTGAGACCCTGAACCGTTTTCTTTTTTCAGAGTTTTTCGACGCGCGTTACGTGTTTTCGTTGCAGCATGTTTTATAAGCTTTTGATGTATGATCGGGCTTAGATATGCATGTGGGGTAGGTTTCCGGGGCCGTGGGCGCTTGTGGCATGATTTTCGAAATATTTCAAAAAAAAGATATTTTGAAGACTTATAAATATCTAGAGTTAGATATTTTCAAAAAGATATTTTCTAAAACTTCTCCAATAAGCTTCCTATATTCTCTCTGCCTTCTCTATAAGTTCTCAGGGGCCCAGGGGCTCAGTTTTCAGCGATCCAACAACAGATCCTTGCTTTTGGCACGGTGGGCTACACGTTTATCTGGACAGAATTTCATTCCGACGAAGCTCAATTCTAGACCTGTATGTTTTATAAGGGTGCTACATGTAATCGGGTATATTTTTACCAGTCGAATTGTTGTATATCTGAATTTGTTTCAAAATTGGGTGTTTGTGTTTAAAACCCGTTGTTCGTCGTTTTCAATTTGATGGAATCGGGTGTTGTGGGTTCATTTCGAGCCTTTGAGGTAGTCTTGGGCTAGGGTATGCATATGGGTATCATATCTGGTGTTTAAAGGCTTTGATTTAGGGTTTATATATGTTTTGGGGCTAAAAAATCTGTTCTGTTTTCCAAGAAACCGAGACTGGTGTGTGACGGATCGATCGGTCTTTTAATTGATCGATCTGTCTGGGCAATTTCAAAAATAAATTTATTTTTTAAAATCAATATATCTCCCTCATTCGGACTCGGAATGGGGTTGTTCTGGTACTTAAATTGAAGCCCCAGAAGTCTTCTTTCCAATGACACCTCTCTTGCTTTAAAACTCTTTTTGTAGAAAAAGTTATGATCAAAAGAGTGAAGATATGTCAAGGTTTCCAAACTATTTTTCACCCGTTTTTGGACGAATGTTTGGAAAAAGGTTGTTTTTCATCTTGGTTGGCCATGGTGGGCATGTGTGGGTTCGTGTTTGCTGTGTTGGACGTGTGTGAGTCCTTTTTGGTCGTGTTAAGGCCTTAGAAGTTTCTTGGTGTTTTGTGGTTTGGTGGTTGGTTCTTCGGTTTCCAATTGGCGTCCTATGGTATTCAATTGATTAATTTATGGAAATTAGTCGATTCAAATACCTGTGGATTCCTTTTAGGGTTCGATTAGCTGTGTGATAGCTTTGGGAGTCGTGTGGTGGCCTCTTGGTCGATTGGGTTATGGGGATCGATCGACTGCTCTCCTCTAGTGATTTTTAGTTGATTG
>JAULJZ010052469.1:0-13948 GCA_032270985.1 Heliamphora pulchella
TATATTTCCCCCCCCCCCCCCCTTTTAATATTCCAGAAGAAAAAAATATAATAAAAATAATAATTAATAAATAAATAAAATAAACAGTAATAAATTAATATATACTTATATACAATCAGTTGACTAAAAATCTGTAAGGAAATGAATTGATTTCGTAATGGCATTAAAAGGGGAACCGATCAAATCAAGGGGTGTTGAAAGAGGATTTTGATGGAAAACCTTGATTTGTAACCAAAATTAGGGTTGGACGGAGCGTATGGTTTGTGTATAAATACCAGAGGGGTTAGAGCTTTTCTGTGCAAGCAAGAGAGGAAGAAACAGAGAAAAAGAGAGAAGTGTGTACCGGCAAGCTTGGCCCCGACACCTCCTCTAGCCACCACCGACGCCAACCACCGCCGATGCCACCTCAGACGTCGCCGACAACCACCAACGCCACCCCAGAAGCCACCGCCGACCATCGACGCCACCCCCTGCCGCCGCTGTCCACCCTTCTCTCCCCCTGGTTCGTATCTCTCTCTCTCTCCCCGATCTCCCTCTCTCTCCCTCTCCGCCAGTCGGAACCTCCTCCCGCCACCACCGGCGACCCCCGTCGGCGCCATCGGCACCTCCGACGAGCCATAAAACCCCATGTTTTGGGTTCGATCCCGGTTTGGGTTCTACCTCTGTTTGGTTCAGCGTGTGCTGAACCTCTGTTTGAGGTTTCGGTTAGTTTTGTTAAGCCTCGTTTGGTTAAGTCATTTTTGGGCTTATAGTTTAGTTTCTGTTTGTTATGTTTTAATTTTTGTTTAGTTTGTTGTTTCATAAACTAATTTATTTTTAAGATGTTATTTTGTAATAATAATAATAATATAGAGCTTAATTAGTTGAAAATAAAAATAATAATAATAATAATAATAATAAAATAGCTTATACTAAAAGTTTTAAAGTTAAAAGATTTTTATGAAAACTAGATTTTTAAATTAAAAATGAAAACAATTTTTAAAGAATAATAATGATTAAAAATTCATTGAAAATGAATATTTTACTAATTTATTTAGTTGTTCTTAATGTAATAAAATAATATTAGTTAAGAAAAATGAGCAATTAAGATATTATTTTTGTCACTGTAATTAATAAAATAGTAATTTTAATGCAATCTTAAAAATAAAGTACAATGGTTAAACCTTATGAAATTTTGTTAACAAGATTTTTGGAATGAAATTATTTAAGAAAAACAAATAAAATTTTTCCAAATTAAAAATTAAGATAAATTAGAAAGGTTTTACCAAAAATATAATTTTATGAATTTTCTTTTTGATCTAAGTTAAAAAGAAAATAAATATACAACTATATTTTTATGGACTCGAGTTAAAATTTAAACAAGTTAAATTATAAGATTTTCCTTAAATTAAAATTAAAAGAAAAATATTTTCAAAACAAATAAACTTAAATAAATAAGTTTTGTAGCAATAATTTAAATTAGAACCTTATAATTATAAATATACTTTATTAAATAATAATACAGTTTTAATGACAAAATTTAAAAGTAAAAATTGAATGACTAAAATATTGTTCTGTACTTTTAGATTTGAAGAATCACAAATTAATTTCTACTAGATCAAGTGAGTCTCTGATATCTGAATTAGTTTTTATTTCACGTGGATATTGAAAATAATGAATAAATGAATGAAATAATATGAATGAATAGAAATAATGAATGAATTATATAAATGAATGATAGAATGATGGGTTAAACGGCGTCCTAGCCGCTGGGGGACGTTAAGCGTACTAGCGAGACGAGGCAATAAGAGTGAGGCCACGGCCAGGTGACTTAAGGAATGATCATGTCCACTGTATTAAATATAGGGTCGCTCCCTACTAAATTCTGGCAAACCGATTAATATATTTTATTCTAACACTGTGACATAATTAATAATTCATATATCATTGAATTCACACTAGTATTGCTAATGAATGTTTAACAATTTCAAGTGACTCTTGAAGGTGTGAAGAATTCAATTTTTGGAGTACAAGAAGTTCAAGTCTTATTTCATTTCCTGTAAGTGCTATTTGTTTTTCTTCTATTTTTTTTTTGAATAATTTCATAGTTGGAACTTTGTTATCATAGTCAATGCTCTGGGAATTTTTGTTGAAAAACTTTCAGTTGGGAATATTTTTAAAAAAATATATTTTTGCTTTTGGATATAAATTTTATTTATTTTCAATAGTCATAACTCTGAATAAAGGAAGAATGTTAGAAAAAGACAGAGACTTTTGGTGGGTTTTGACTCACTGGCCGGTTACGGACGCCATGTTTTAAAATGGGTCGTGACACCCCCTTTCCCAATTTTTTCCATTACTGCCATATATTTTCAAAGTGGTTTACCATTATCAACATCAAACATTAGAAGTGCTACTAGCACTAGTAGACAATGGCATGTTTTCCTATCATTTGCAAACATTAAACAATCAAAGCTAATTTTTTTTTACAATTATTGAATTTTTTACAATTAAATTCAACTAATGGAACAACACAAAGAAAAAGGAAGAGTAAAGAAGAAATTAAAAAGAAAGAAACCAAAAAAGAAGCAAAAGAGAAGAGTCTATTGGGTAACAATGAAATTAAAAGAGAAAGGTATAGTCGTCGTTGACTCCATAAAAAGAGTGTCATCGAGAGAAACGAAAAAGAAGGAAGAAGAAAGAAAGAAGGAATAAGCTGTCGAGTACTGACAAACCCAGAGAGAGAAGAAGCCAAGAAAGAAGGAAGCAACAAAAAAAAATAGAAGGAAGAAGAGAATAGGAGGTGCTTACCTAGAGGTCAATTGGAGGTCTCTGGTGATTAGAAGGAAAAAGAAGAGACAACAATATTTGGGATCGATTGTAAGTCATCACTGGAGATAGATCGTTGGTGGGGCAGTGGATGGCTAGGGCTCAAGGCCAAGTAAGAGATCGTGCGAATTGTTCTTATCGTTTTCTTTTAGCCTTTTAGATATTTGTATTTCAGTATTCTTTGCGGTATTGCTATTGTATGGCCTCCAACATGTCCAATAATGGACAAGCATCCTCCAACATTTCTGATGTCATGCTCTACCTTAAAAAAATAGGACACACCATGTGGCGTCTTTGACACGTGTCCCAGCATGTTTGAGCCGTGTGCGAATCCAACATGTCTGACACTGCTACAACACCTATTTTGGCGTGTCCGTGCTTCCTAGAATAAACCAAACCAAACCAAACTATACTTTTCTCCCAATTAATTGAGCTCGGCTACATGAATCATTTTACGCTATTCTACTTTGTTAAGAGCCATATTTTTAGTTAGTTTTAATAAATTCATATTTTTTATTAATATCGCATCTCATATCAATTTAAGTCTACCCCTCCCCCTAATACTTTCATTACTCATGATCTTGCTAATTTTTATTATTACTGTATCAATTAGTCTACGCTGTATGTATCCAAATCACCTTAATCTATTTTCTTTTAACTTGTCCATGCTTCCTAAAATAATATGATGAAAATACGGTTAAATTAATTTCTTTGACGAATTTCTAGACAATCATTGTTATAAAGATCTTTTTTATTTTACATTACTTCAAGTCATATATTGTATTGTTCACTAAATGATTAATCATAGATTGTGTTAGCGTTACAAGTGCTGATGGGAAGAAAGCTATTATGAAGGTTGTTAAGATCGAAGTGCATTATTAACATCCAAATATCTATTCATATAAACGAGGAAAGTACATGGGCATGCATGTTCTAGACATTGCAAATCCAACTTTCAGGATTCAAGGACAAATTTTATTCAAGCGGGGCATAATGATGCAGTTAAGATTTGGGAAACTCTTATATTAGGTAATTTTCTATGTTCTTTTATTCCCTCTCATCAATTATAGGTTTTACAAGAATTTAGTCAATTTAGGTTAATTCTCTATTTATTATTCATAGGGTTTTAGAATTTGGTAACCATGTAGAGGTCTGGAAATGCCAAGACGAAGTGGGACTGTCATGGTTAACAAAGTTATTTAATAAAATCATAATGACTAAAAAAATGCCTGAAGAGTGGAGAAAGAGTATTCTAGTACTTATATATAAAAATATAAGAGAGATTTAAAATTGTAACTATAGAAGTATTAAGTTGATAAGTAAAACGATGAAACTATGGAAAAGAGTGATTGAACATCGTCTAAGGCTAACAACAACAATATCACATAATCAGTTTGGTTTTATGTTCGGTCGATCAACTATGGAAGTAATCTACCTAATAAAAGAGATTAATAGAGAAATATAGAGAAAAGAAAAGAGATCTTCATATGGTTTTTATAAACTTAGAAAAGGCCTACGATAGACTGCTTAGAGATATCATATAATGGGTGATGGAGAGAAAATGAGTGATAAAGGAGTACATTGATGTGATAAGAGATGTATAATAAAGCTACCACGAGAATTAGATCACCTATAGGAAAAACAAATGAACTTCCAATAACAATAGAATTACACCAAGGATCGATTTTGAGTCTTTATCTTTTTGCCTTAGTCATGAACGAATTGACTAGACATATTCAGGATGATGTTCCATAGTGTATATTTGCTGATGATATTGTCTTCGTGGATGAGACTAGGAGTGGAGTTAACATTAAGCTAGAAATGTGGAGGAAAGCTTTGGAGTTAAAAAGGTTTCGAGTAAGTAGGAACAAGATGAAATATATGAAATAAAATTCTAGCAGTAATAGAAGTATTAATAGCGTAAAAGTAAATATTCAAAACCAAGAAATACCTAAGAGTGAATATTTTTGTTAACTAGGTTCGATTATTAACATAGATAGAAAGATTGCAAATTATGTAACTCATAAAATAAAAGTTAGTTAGCTTAAGTCGAGGAGTGCTTCCGAATTTTTATGTGATCAACGGATACTTACAAGATTAAAAGAAAAATCTTATAGGATAGCTATTAGACCAATGATATTATATGCGACTGAATGTTGGGTTGTTAAGAAAGATCACATAAATAAGACGTGTGTTGCAGAAATGAGAATTTTAAGGTGGATGTGTGGTAAGACTAAAAAAGATAAAATGAAAAATGAAAAGATTTGTAGAATGGTAGGGATCGCACCAATTGAGGACATGTTAAGAGAAAATAGATCAAGGTAACTTGGACACATCAACGTAGACCAATTGATACAGTAGTATGAGATCATGAATAATGAAAACACTAAGGAAAGAGGTAGACTTAAATTGGATTCAAATCAACAAATTATAGAAGAGTTGCGTTCTTGCTGCCACGAATTCTGCTCTTACATGTTTATGCTACATCACCAACCAACAAAATCAAAGAAGAAATGCATAGTTCATCAAGAAGTGTAGCATTTCCCAAGAAGCAATAAAAGATGGAGTGGCAATTGTTATAATATTAGGAGTTGTTACAAAATTGTACCATGGGAAGCTGCAGAAGTTTTCAATGCATCAAAATCAATGCCCTTGGAGAATGCATCCCTGAAAAAGAAACAGCATACTTCAAAACAATAAAGAATGTGCCAAAAAGAAATAGGAAACAAGAATCAAAATAATTTCACTTGGAAAAATAAACAAACACAGGATACAAGGACAAAGGGCCAAAAAAAAAAACAAAAAGATAGCTGGAGGACCACTGTTGCTTGCAACTAGCATAGCCATAAATCTAATAATTATTATGCCACTTCCATATAAATTGCCTTCACAAGCAATTGTATTTACTTTAAAGTGGCTTCTAAGAATGTTGGAAACTACATTCATTCTCAAAGATGACTATAAAGCGAGCCAACTTCACCTCGCCTCACAAGTCACCCAGCTTGTCTCAAAACAAGTTAGCTATTCATTCAGCTCGCCTCAACTAGAGTGTGAATGACAACACTGCCAAGAGGTTCTCTTGAATGTCGATGAAACATGGTGGAGATGACCAAGTCATACAACTGTCATTGTCGAGTAGGGCTCGATTTTCCCAACGCTTGACTCACCCTCTAGTACTTTGGCGAGCACCCATGAGCTTGGGCGCATAAGTGGTCAAGCCCAAGCAAAAGGGATCTACAAGCTTTTAATTAGGCTAGACTTGAGATACTAGAATTTGTTCACACCTTAGCAGGATGGCAAGGAACCAAGGAGCCAGCTCACCAAGTGATGGTGAAGCCTAGGCGGCTAACTTGTAAGAGCAGAGGCGAGCTATAAAGGTTGCTTGCTCCAAGGCGAGTTGAGGCGGCTTGCTCACGGGAGGCGAGCTAAGGCGCTCACTTATCAGAGGCAAGTTGGGTGGTCACTCCTTTCAAGGCAAGGTGAAGATAGCCCCCCAGCTAGTTGCTTGCTAGGCAAGCTAGTCAGTTCGCTCCTTGTTAGGCAGGCTGAGAAGGTCGCTTACCGGAGGCAGGTTCTCTGAGATGCCACATGGCAATAATCCTTTCAAAAACCCACATTAATTTCCTCTGCGCGCATGTGCTCGTGGCTTTAATAATGCAGGCATACCAGTAACTGTTGCGTCTCTTTGATTCTCCATGTTGAAGTGTCACATCTCATTATTTTGTACTTGCAACAGCCGCAGCTTTACATATCCCCAAGGAATGCCCCCAGTATAAATAGGCTTAGACCTTAGTCATTTTTCACTTTCTGCATTCAAGATTATTATAGCTCACTACTTGGCTCAAGATTCCCTTCCTTGGCTCATGATTGATATGTTCCCTCTTCCTGTTCTTTTTAATTCGCAGCGAGCTAGGTTTTTTTTCAAGACAACTTCATCCTCTTATTTAGTTTTTTCTTTAGGCAAAGCTTCGCGACTTCTATAGGTGCGGACAAGGGGTGACTCCATTGCACGTCAAGAGAGTTGAGGCATCAGCAAGCTCGTAGTGGCTCAAAATAAGGCCAAGGGTAGAAAGAGTTCTCAGGCTTTCTAATGTCAGAGCACTGGTATCGAGCTCTTTTCCTTGGCTCAGAAGGCATACTATGGAGACGGGTGAGGGAGTTTGATTCATGCAGGGGGGCATCATTGAGCTGTTGCTCGACGGGGAAGAGGCAGATGGGGGGATTGAAGAGTTTATCCCTCCGAGATTAATGTGTTTTTGTATCGAGCAGATGGATCCCCTTAATCTTTTCCAATGTATGATAACTACGTCCTTCCCCACCGAGGATTTAAGATTTTGGCACTAGAGGTAGTTGAGAATTCGGGCTACGTGAGGCGGCTCAGGGATGACGAGGTGCTTGGAGACATCACTAATAGTCTTCGGATTTTTGTGGTATGGGATAAAAGGTACAACGATGCCATGCTTTCTTGTTGGAGCATGAGCTCACATACTTCTGACATGAGCTAGGTAGAGATTGATCCTACCTTGGATGATGTCTCTGAGTTGATGAGGCTAGATGTGTTTGGCTATGCTATCCCTTTGTTGAGTGACTTGTCAGAGCCTGATGAAGCCCCAACACTAGGTGGCTTTTCTTACCTTTTGGCAGGCATGGTATATCTTCGCGTTGAATCTGCATTGTTGGACACTGTAGGCATCCTCTCCTTTGAATATAGACAATGAGTGGGGGAGACAACTCACCAGAGGCCAGCTGACCGGGCCAGATTATGCTAAGTTACACAACCATCAAGCAGAGCACGATTTGCCCGAACGCTTGACTTGCTCGCCCTTTGTTACTTTGGCGGGCACCAATGCATTGAGCACACAAGTGGCTAAGCCCAAAGGGATCGACAAACCTCCAATTAGTCTAGGCTCGTGAGCAAAAAATAACTTGTCCGCGGCATAGAGAGGAGCTAGGGAGCAAGCTTGCTAAGCGGTGGTGGAGCCCAAATCAAATGGCTGACACGTAGGAAGTTCGGCATCTCACTTTGAGGCAAATCTGGCAGATCATTAAACATCGGGACCGAGCTAGGCAGCTCGCTCCTTGCAAGGCAAGGTGATGACGGTCTGCACCTTGCGAGGTGTGTTTGGTGGCTCATTCATCGGAGGTGGTTTCTCAGAACTGCCAACTTGGCAGTGATTCTTCCATATACCCACAATCAGAATACTAGTAGAATGAAATGAACTGATTTCAATTTTTCACCCCTCACACTAGTCAATTGACTATTAACTTTTTGACAACTGTTATGTCATGGTAAACAAATTACATCTTTCGTTGACATGGAAATCCAAGCAATCCCCAATTCGTACATTGATTACAAGTTAATACAAGTTAATACAATGCCCAACCAAGAAATTTCAAAATGAGTTTTCAATAAAACTTATAGTCAAGGTCATAAAATTTCTGACAGAATAACATCTTACCAACTTGAGGGCCCACCGATGAAACTACTCGACTGTCCATCTCTCAAGATGGTTCTCCCTTGTTCAGATGATTGGCTTTCACCTACCATGTTATTAATCTGACTGACATGACTTCCATCTGGTATCAACTTCAATCTCTCTACATGATGTCCTGACAAATCACTGATTCCCTTCTGATCAGCATTAGCAGCAGGTTTATTACCATCGAAGGCAGCAGAACATGAGTGACGTTTGATCTTCCGCAGTGCTCTTTCAGTGTTGTACATGTCAACCTGCAGAATTTAACAAAAGAAATTTAGTAATGATCAAGATCTATCAATTAAATAAGAGAGTGATTGTCACATCAAAAAAAAATTGATAGAAAAGAGATGATAGCAAAAACAATCACCTTGACAGAAGTAGGAGACTAATGTCAATAACATGACCTGTTTTCCACATCACACATGAAATGAACTACTAAGTATATACCGTTCTCATTTCACATTCAAACCAGCACTTACATAATTCTTACTCGAAACCAAATTGTGTAAGATTAAAATATGAGAGCATGCACTTCTATTCTAGAAGTGATCTTAGATGTGTTAACATGCACTTCTATAAAGCCACCCAAGCAGCTATCTATGGCACCATACAATGGACCCATCCCTTCTCAATAACAACCAGAAATGTGCTCAGCAGAAACCTTAGAAAATTCGGGCCCATCTTTGGCCATCCCAATAGATCTCCTGCCCAGAGCCTATCTAGCATCAATGCAACCACGTAGCATGATCTTGTTTGCCCACCTATCCCTCACAAAAGCTATCAAACGTCTTTTGGAATTGAAAAAGACCATCCTTCTGCCTATGCTCCATATGATTTCACGTGCCACCATCTTCTTCACTATAGACCCTTCAACTAGACCTTTTTCTGTTGTGCTTACCTAACTCAACCCCTCGCTAAGCACTCAACCCCTCAACCCACATGAAAATATCAAAACAGAAGTCACCCAAACTGTCAACCACCAGCTAAGAAGCACGGACACTTCCACAGAAGAAGCGTGTCGTGTTGTACTCCCGTGTCAAATACCGATACTCCTCGGACGCTTCTAAAAGCATGTTCAACACTTTTTAAATGTGTTTTAATTAAAAAATTAGATTTGTAGTATCATACACTTTCCCAATACGCCGCAAACATTTCTGCGTCACTTTTTGAACCCTCCGAACACATCCTGTGTGATAAATCTCTTCATTATAATAACATTTTGTATTCTTAGAAACACAACCTATGTACATTAAGCATGTGTTTGGCCTAGCTTTTTTTAGTGATTTTAGGCTTTTTGGCTTTTTTGTAAAAAAGTAGATATCAAATCATGGCTTTTTTGTGGAAAAAAAATGAAAAAAGCTTGGCTTTGTTTTGCTAACCCAAACCAAGTAGCTTTTTTTTGGCTTTTAAGCCAAAAAGCTTAGCTTAAAAGCCAAGCCAAACACAGGCTAAATATATTTTGAAATATTTATAAGATAAAGTATATTATATTTTAATTTAAGTAGTGATATATTACATATTTTGTATTATCTGTGAATAAATTATTCATCAATTTGACATATAATAAATATATAAAAATATAAATTCTTAACGTGTCTCATACGTGCCGTGTCTTGCATTTTTAGAAAATAAAAAATTGTCGTTCCACAGTGTCCGTGGTGTGTCATATGTCGATGTCCATGCTATGTAGACCATTAATTAAGGACCAATCACTACCCCAAAGTTCCGGTCTTACTCCACAATACGTTGGGCTTCCTTCCTTGAAGGGAAGATGAAGAAATCTTCCCCACCATCAAGGACTCCAGTCTGGCCACCAATGCCTTACCAAAGAAGGCCTTAACACCGTTCATAAAAGTGAAGCCCACCTCCATGTCACAATCTCTCCTCCATGGGTTCACCATCGAACCCCATCTGGACATTTTAGCATCTTTGTTGCATAAAGGTACTTAATATCCTTCACCTCAATACTTCTTCCCATGCCTTTTGGATTGAAAATTCAAAGAACTGAGGCAAGTTCTTCAATCTTTCCACCCACTACCATGACGTGACTTAGGGATACAAAAGGTCTCCCTTCATAATGAGCTAAATGCCCTCACCTCCACAAAGCACCCATTCTAGTTCACCAAGCTCTGACGCTCTAATAATCTCGACAAATCCTCACAGACTACTTAGGAAACCTTTCCCCCCTCTACAACTTCGTCACCTATCACCGCTTAGAAGCCAACCACGATGCTCAAAACTAAATGAAACCAGCAAATGTCGAAGATCCCAACCCCTCTCGGCCATCAAGATACACTAGTCACCCTTCTTCTTAGTGACAATATTGAAAGCTTTATGAGCCAACTACATAACTGTGTCAATCATACCTTGCGAATGACATGCTAAATGTCTATGTTTTCTTCAAATCTTTTAGTCACCCAAAAAGGCCAACTCTGACATAGTTTCTGAGAGAGTCTGTGAAGGTCAAAATATCCAAAACTGATAAAACTTGAAGTTTTCTTGAACCAGTCTTTGAACTTTTGACAATGGGAACTAGCATTGGTCTTAGCATAGGTCTTCACATAGGTCTTATAAATAATAATTTCGTAAAATATTACTGGGACTTGATGTTTATTGATCTTGAGTAATTAGAATATAGTGTTTTTGGATTTAGTAAAATATTATATTTTTGTATTGCACGTAGTAGAGATCACGCTACCCGAGGTCACGTCATGCCACACCCACTGGCCGACGGTCGACCAGCTGACCAGTCGGGCAGCCGACATGTGGGCTTGTCTACATGCATTTTCATTAGTTCAGTTCCTGGTCTTGCTTCGGATGGCTAGGGGTTGCGCCCCTCTTCAACATTCATGTGTTCCAAATCGTGAGGGAGTTTATGCTGAGAAGCTTAGTGGTGGTTTTGAGCTCCCATCCTCACCTTCGTGTCGAACTCACCAAAGTTATTATGTTCCCTCCCTTTTTACTCATTGATATTAGAATGTCTCTTAGGCCTCACCACCCTCATAACTCAACCGTACTTTGAGACCTTTGGGTTGGGAACCTTAGTGTTGGAGCACACTAAGACCTCCTTTGCTCACTAGCGAACCTTGCATGAGGATATTATTAGCTAACATGTTCATCGCAGAGAGCATTGCATGTGTTTTTGGTAAAACCCAAGCTCTACATGTGAGATTTGGAACCTTGCGTGTGTGGACTCTTATTACCCAAGAGTTATTTTTCATACTCAAAAGCCCTTTACTGGAACATAGTTTTGTTGTTTGGAGCTTGAGTTTGGAGACTCGTCTTACCCTCTACAACACGCCTCGGTTAGGAGTTTGCACAAGAATATTTAGTCTTGAACCCTAAATCATTTCAGGTAGATAATTACTGAAAGGACTGAGCCTGCGCTCGAACGGTCAACTGGCTCGACCCAAAGCCTTTTTGACCCAATGATCCGAGCCCTATTTGATATTTGGACTCTTGTTTATTGTATTTTTAGTACTATTATTGGGGCTAAATCACACCATTTATGCTTTGTTGCGTAAGTTGATATTAATTGGACTACAAGCATTTGTGGCTAGTGTATACTCTGGTTACATGAACTTCACAAGAGCATTTGCTCTATGAACATGTGATTTCAGGAGATACGATTTACTGTCAATTATGTGGCTATGCTCAATGTTATGATTTTACAATTCAGTTATTTTATACGAACACAATATTACAAAAAGTACTTAATATAAACATAATAATTTCATGATATTGTCAGAAACCTGGTTAACCATGAAAATAGTTTTACTGTAATTGTACTTGAGATTTAAACATACTAATTTCATTATATGATTGGCATATCTGTTGAGTGTCTCGATTGTTTCGAAAATCTAGTGTGGATAGGGAGCTATAAGGGTGGCGATATGTTCAACGTAGATATCTCGTCACTTGGGGTTGCTCCCCTATAAACTGAAATTGAGGCCATTGGACGATACACCATAAATATCACATTTAATTGTAAAATTGATATGAC
The DNA here is from genome assembly GCA_032270985.1 of Heliamphora pulchella. Taxonomy (NCBI): domain Eukaryota; kingdom Viridiplantae; phylum Streptophyta; class Magnoliopsida; order Ericales; family Sarraceniaceae; genus Heliamphora; species Heliamphora pulchella. The sequence goes on from JAULJZ010052469.1 coordinate 12,292, forward strand.
ACTGACTCATGTTTGTTTTGCTTGGAAGATGCTATGCAACAAGCCCGAGGTGATTCGATATGCTTAGTTTATTTTATGCTATAATGTGCTCGGTATAGATACGATTTCAATAAACGTCTCGTTTTACTTCAGTTCATAAATTATAAACTCATTTTATCGAACTGATCTCTTATATATAGGAAATATGGTTGACACACTTGTAACCTTAGCATACACTTCATACGAGCTTCGACTTACGAAGTTGTTTAACATGTTTCAAGGCACGAGCAAGACCAGGATGAAGGCCACTTTACATTGGATGTTGAACGTTGGATTCTCGTGTCTCTGTTTTGTATCTGTGATCAGATCAAACTTATGTTTTGAAGAACCTGTAAATTGTAATATTTGCATGGGCATGTAAACTCTAGTAACTAACTCTGGTGGGGATGAATGTTGTATTAAACTGGTTAAGGTAATCCTTCATTATGCTATTTTGGAACTCTGTTATAATGTTTTAAATTTCAACGCTTTTAAGGTACCAATCTTATATAGTTAGGCTTTGGTTGATGTCACTAGCCAGTCATGCCACTTGTAAGCCCTCCTAAGAATGTGTCATGACAACAATTCTTCTCACATCTTGACAATTTTTTCTCAACAAGTATCTCTCAATCGAAATACTAGCTTACCTCGGGCAATCTGATGCTGATGAAACCTTCACCCACCACTTCTCCATAAGCGTAACCGTCATTGGCCCACCCACCACTTCTCCACAAGTGTAACCATCATTGGCGATGGAGATCGTCATGTAGCCAAGGGCACTGACCCCCTACCAACTCAAAAGAGAGGCTTTTTGACTAGATAGAATTTGAAATGGTATCTTTTAAATGCAATTACTTTCCAAATCAAACCTAATGGGCCAAAAAGCACCGACACTTCTATTAAGAAGGCGTGTTGTGTCAAACACCTGTGTCGGACATTGATACTCCTCTCTGATACCATGTTAAGAATAATGAGAAGCCATACCCAAAAAAATAGGCAAGTACTCTTATTTATAATAAAGCTAGACCACACTATTACATCCCTACACCCACACACAGAATAATAATAAAGATATTACTACGATACATATATATTTAACAAAATACTTATTAAAGCATGTCCGACATTTTTTAAATATGTCCTAATTAAAAAACTAAATTTATAATACCAGACACTTTCGCGACCACTTTGAAAACACTTCTTGAACCCACTAACCACATGTTATACGATGAATCTATTCATGATAGCAATATTTTGCATTCTTCGAAATACAACTTATGCACACTAAATATGTTTGGAGATATTTATAATATTAAAAGTTCAGTTGTAAAGTAACGATATTGGGTCAAAGGAGAAAAGAAAGAAGAAGAGAGAAGAGCAGATAAAAATATTATTATGAGAAAATAATAAGACTTAATATAACATTTACAACATATCAATATTTATACAAGAGATATCACAATAATTACAAGACGATCCTAACAGACATAAGTAATTATCTAGCACTCCCCCTCAAGCTGGAGCATAGAGGTCGAACATGTTAATATATATTTAGTATTAAAATATTAAGTATTAATAATAACCTGTGGGGATGCCCACAGTATCTATTGTAGGCTCTCATTTGCTTAATAAATACGTG
>JAULJZ010052500.1:0-13946 GCA_032270985.1 Heliamphora pulchella
GAAAAATATAATGAAGGTAATTTGAGAAATATATGATTGTGAATTGGAATTGGAAATATGATTGTGAATATGGAATTAGAAATATGGTGGTGAATTGGAATTGAAAATAAGATTGGAAATACGATGTGATTATAAAATTAAATTGGGGAGATGGACTCCCTATTGTTAATAAACGATGTTGCATTAATTGAATATGGAACTGACAGTTGTTTGAGTAATACGGATGTGATTATGTTGGGCTTGACAAGCTATGCGGTGAAAGACCAAAAACTTGCGCAAGCTGGGTACCGTGTTCCCTCGGATTAGCCCCCCGTAAAATGGACGTGATTGTGTTATGGTGAGTTATAGAGCTATCTATTCACCAATAGTTTCGCGTAGCCTATTGGGAGAATAGGGAGGGGTTTCTATAAGCTGCACCCGACGTTAGTATTTTATGATTGTAGATGTGAGTTATAGAGCTATCTCTTCACCAATGGCTTTGAGTAGCCTACTGGGGGAATAGGGAAGGGTTTCTATAAGCTGCACCCTACGTCAGTTCAGTATTGGATTGATGAAATGAAATGTAAGTGTGGATAATGAACTAATGAATTAATAAGAAAGTTAATGGTTTTATGGTAGACAAGCGTACGTTAGTATTTAGAGACTTATTGTAAGAAAATGAGAATGAAAGTGGGAGCTAAAGAAAGATAAAGAGAAACCGTAATTTATGGCAAGAGAAGAAAAGAAGGGAAATAAGAGAATGCCAGTGATTAAATTAGAATGGAAAATGAGCCTAATAAGAATGAGGAGATAGAAAGAGAAATAACAAAAGACGAAATGTGATTAATAAGAAAGAAAGGAAAAGAATAGAAACGAAAATTTAATAGATAAATTACGACGCTGAAGTGAGTTTAATGATAATATAAGGTTGGAATAATTAACAGAAAAACTAAGTGGATGAGTTAAGTAAATTTGAAGGCAAGAAATCTAAATGAATTTATATTATCTTGGAAATTTATACAAACTGGATGTGTATGTGAATTAATAAATAAATAAAATGAATAAATAAAAGTGAAAGTGATCGCATAATATCTTGCTCATCCACTCCTCACAAATCATACATTGCACTGTCGTTAGTCTTATCCTACGAGCTTCAGCTCAGGTTGTATGTATCCAACTTTTTACAGCTTTTGATAAAAGAAAAGCAAGCAAAGGATGGGATCTTGAAGAATGTTTTGGAAGAAAGGAGCAATTTTTTATTTTGATTTATGGATGTAATTATATATATGTATGTCTAAATCTCATGTATTTGTTTCAAAGTATTGTAATTGGGAGACTTTAATAAAAATTGCTTGGATGAATGCAATTAAGTTCTGGTTAGCTAGTGGATAGCTTTAGTTGTGATTGTGTTTGGGAGTTGAAATCCAGGCGGTGCCTGAATATATATGTTTATTGTGATTTGAGTTTGAAAGGAAAAAAAATTGGGATAGTCCGAAAAACAGAGGAAACTTTGCTGAAATTTTTAAGAATTAGACTTATCCTATTTTTGAATTTGGAATAAGTGAGGACCTATAAGGAATTAAGTTCAAGAGAATATTATTAAAGGAATAGGAGTTATCGAGTGAGGATCACGTGATCCGGGGGTCGGGGCGTGACACATCACCTTTCCCATGAGGTTATAGATTCACATTCATTCATTTCCATTCAAGTTCTTTCCCATTTTATTATCATTACATGTTCTTCCAATTCTTTCATAACCTATTTGATAGAAACTTTAGAGATAATATGAGTTTATTTTGATTTCTTAATTTTAAATTTTCTAATTTTTCCACTTAGTTCTTCTTCTATTTATTCGCATCTCTTATTTTCAATAAATAGCATCCCTTATTATCAATTAACCCACTTCTCTCTCTTATTCAACCATTAAACTTTCGTTTCTTCCCTTTTCTTTTCCTCACATTAATTACACATTCTCTTTATCATTCTTTAATTCTTGCTTTTATTTTTATTTTCTCTTAATCAAATACCCAACTACTAATTCACCTCTCATCCATTATAAAACCATTACTTTCTTTTACATTCTTCAATTCTTTATCCACATTTCACTTTTATTTCATTAATCAAAATACTGAACCAACGTCAAGTGCCGCTTATAAAAATCCCTCCCTATTTCTTCAATAGGTTATGCGAAACCATTGGGTAATAGATAGCTTTATAACTCACTACCACAATACACGTTTTACAGACCTCACCCGAGGGACTTGGTACCCAAACCCGTTTTACGGGGGCTAACCCGAGAGCAACTGTACCTAGCTTGCGCAAGTTTTTGGTCTTTCACCACGGAGCTAGTCAAGCCCAACTTATCACATCCACAATTCTCGGTTCAATAATTGATTAATCATATCATAATTCATTAACAACCGGGAGTCCATCTCCCCAATTCAATTTCACAACCACATAATTTCATTTCACGTTCACAACCATTACTTTTGTTTCATTTTTAATTCCATATCCTCAGTTCCAACTCAAACTTGTTATCATTTCCTTTATATCATAAATTCATCCAAACTCAACATTCATAGAATTACAAGTTTCAACTGGTATATCAAATAAAATCAAACTGTGAATGAATCAAAGTTCCCATAATCAATTAAAGTTCTTGCCCATAGGAATCTTAAGTTTAACATACATGAGTTATTCATTAACCCTTATTTTGTTCCAATTTATGCCATTTAAATTTATTATTATTACATATACATTCATTCTGTGAGACCTGGGTTCATTTATTTTTATGATATATATATATATATATATATATATATATATGTTTGACGTGTTCTTTTTCGTTATATATATATCCTCGATGAATGGTTTATTTTTCATTATTGTAGAACAGCATATGTAGATGTGTTTCACGCTTCCTCGGGTTTTGTCAAGGATTGTTTGGTTGGTTCTTGGATTGAAAAACCTATTCTGGCATTTTCCTAGCTGTCCAGTCGACTGAACAAGTTTTCCCAATCGACTGCAAGGACAGTAGGTGGATCCAGTCGATTGGATTGGGGATTCAATCGACTGGATTGTGTCAGTAGGGGTGTTTTGTAGATTTAGAACTCCTTCAGTCGACTGAATTGACCCATTCAATCAACTGGACACCCTATTTGCCGAGACCTATATATATTCCAACGCATGTTTTCATTCCAAAATTTCATTTTCTCCCAAACTTTTCACCTTCTCTCTAGATTTTTGTGGTGCCCGAGCTTAGTTTTTGACGATCAGCTTATGAATCCTTGCTCAAATTTTGAGACTTCGAGTTTTGACTCACCGAGGTAGGATCCTAGACTATATTGTCATTAAAGGGTGCTACATACAATTATAAGCTTTTCATCGGTTGAAAATCCTTTAAATGTTCTATTTTCATGTTTAAACTTTGTTGTTGGATAAAAAACACATTTTTACGCTTTTTCTTGGTTTATCACATGATTCAAATGTGTAGATATCCATGGTTTTCAAAAATGTAGTTTTGAAAATGGAGGTTTTGTAAAACTCTTGAAAAACGTGTTTTTGGAGGTTTAGAGCTAACCCTCGGGGTTAAGTCTTAGCTTTTAAACATTTTGTTGGAAACGGTAAAAACATATTTTAAATGCTAGTTGATCTTTATGGTTGATGGATTTTGGATCTTTTTATACATGTTGATGTACAATTATTTTACAGTTTTTCCTAGTTGAGCTACGTACTGATTTTTAAATGATTCTTTAGATGTACTGTGGCAATGTTTGGTTTGGGTACTTCTTCCCTCAATTTTTAGCCCGTAAAGAGTAGTTGGGTGCTTCTTACCTCAGTTTTAGCCCGTAAAGAGCCGGTTGCCCCCGTGTGTGGCTGCGTTGTTGTGACTCCGTATAAAACTGTCATTACCCAGCGGCCTCATGGCTTGGGTTGAGGTAAGGGACATGAATCTATAGTTGTTGGCTTTATCTTTGTGTGTGACAGAGTCAGTACATAGGATTTATTTTCTCTTATTTTTCTCGGTTGTGTGACCCGAGTGGAGAATACTGTTTCGTTACTGTTTTTCCTTAACTGTGGCAGGTTATTTGCATGATTTGCAACGCGTGGTTTTAAGGATGGAAAACTTTTTTTTAGACTCCTGTGGTTGAGTCAGCTCATACTATATGATTGCATATCCTACTTTACATCTTTATAGTCTGTTTCTATTGGGCTTTAGCTCACAGTGCGGGATTTTGTGCAAACTTTTTCAGGTATAGGTGAACATAAGGAGTTGACTTAGAGATGCTTGTGGTGATGGAAGACTTGTATTAGTTTTTTTGTTTGTTTTGAGACATGTATTCTCACATGCGATGTCTATTTCTGAAGACGAGTTTTGTATGCCGTGAGACAATAAACTTTATGTATGTATAGAATTATATGCTTATTGTTTATGAGAGAAAAACCTCGAGTACTTTTTTATCCAAATGCTTATTTTTTGGGTTGTTGGTTTTCCAACTAAAATTCTTATTTTCATAAATGGTGTTTTGGTAGATTTTCAAGTGACCCTAGAGTTTGGGGTATGACAACTTGGTATCAGAGGTCTGGGTTCGAATACCTAGAGTCATGGAAAAGAGGGTGCATCACCTTGTGAGGATGTGCATGTACTTGATTGCATGTGTTTCAGCATTTTCTAACATGAGAGTGATAGGTATGGAGGTTAGACCTTAGGATTGATTAGTCTTGCCTTTAGGCATTTGGATTAACAAACTTGAAAACCAAGTTAAAAAGCCGTTTGACTGACGTGTTTTTTAGCAAGAAATTTGAGTAGGTTATCCAAATTGACGCATCCTTCTTGTCGGTTCTCCTCAGTATGTGAGACATGTTTACATAATCTTAAGTGGCTATGTGTTAGCATGCTTATGTGTGTTATGTCTTTTATATTAGCAATAACATGTTGTATGAAAGCTTATCCTATTATGTTGCTTTCGTATAGTGTTATGTCCACGCGGGGAGGATGAGGCCGTGATTGAGGCCGTGGCCATGGTTCTGGCCGAAGGGATGTTCTAGTCCCAGATGTTGGGGATGTTAGTACATCCTAAGGACCAGTTGATGGGATAAATCTGTTGCGTGAGATGGTAGGCTCCATCCGACAGCTGGCCGATGTCGCTAGGGGAAGGACGAGCGTACCTGAGCCAAGGGCAACGATCGCAATGTGTGAGTTTCATTGTCTGAACCCTCCTACCTCTTCTGGGTACCACAACCCCACAGTAGCCACAAAATGGCTAGAGCTGGTCACCATGATTTTAGATACGCTTCAGATAGAGGAAGATGATCTAAGGGTTACATTCGCTGCCTTTCAGCTGAGATGGAGTGCCCAAATGTGGTGGAAGTTGGCAGAACTATAGTAGGAGGCACTTGGTAGGCTTTCACGAAGGTATTTTGGAGAAGTACTTTCCTACAACTTTGAGAGATCGTTTTAGGGAGGACTTCCTTTTCCTTACCCAGGGGACCATTTCAGTGATCCAGTATAAGGCTGAGTTTACTAGCTTATCCCTGTTTACATAGGAGATTGTGCCTACTGATGAGTTTCGTGCAAAGAGGTTTGAAAGGGGTTTGAGGCCTACTATCTGAGATAGAGTGGCGGCATTCAGGATGTAGGTCTTTACAGAGTTAGTGAAGACAGCCATGAAAGTGGAAGATACCCTGAACGAGACGCACAGGGACAGAGAGAGTAGGAGTCAGCAGGATGGGGGACGTACACAGTCTTAGGGGCATAGGAGGAAGTGCCATAGGTCGTCTGGTCCGAGTTGCCATCCGACAGGGTCGTATTAGCTGCAATGTTTTACCCTTGCACTATTAGTGGCTTCAACTGGAAGGCCAGAGCAGAGGGAGATTATTTGTTATCGATACAGACAGCCAGGGCATCGATCACCTGAGTGCCCGTTGGGGGGCCAAGTTCAGAGCTCAACACTTGTTCAGTCTCAAGGGAGAGGGCCACTAGTATGTTTTGAGTGCGGACAGTCTAGGCACATTTGTAGGAACTATTCCCAATGAGGGAGTGTTCAGAGTACAATAGGAGCACCAATTGTTCCATCTGCCCAAGGACGACAGACGTATGAGCAGCCTAGAGCTCAGACATCTAGGTTTGCAGAAGGAGGTGCATCAGTACAGTCTAGGAGACAGTCGACAATCTAGGGCCATAATGGATAGGCCAGAGCACCGCAGGGCAGAGCAAATGTCTTTGCTGACCCCAGTTCATCTAGAGCACTAGTCGTGCCCGATGCTGCAGCTACCACATCCATGATTAGAGGTACTCTCCTAGTAGATAGAACATGGGCTAGTGTTCTTATCAACACGGGAGCATCGCATTCATTTATTTCTTCTACTTTCGCATCTACATTAGGGTTAGAGACGGACTTGTTGGGTAGTGCGTTGAGCTTAGAGATACCTATCAATGGGAGTGTGATGCTAAGTTGCGTTTGTAGATCTTGCGAGTTAGAGGTTGCCGATCGTTGTTTAGAGTTTGACTTTATTATTCTAAACATGACCACGTTTGATGTCATCCTAGGAATGGACTAGCTAACCACCTATCGTGCCTTTATCGATTGCGATCAACAGAGGGTAATGATTTATACACCGGCGTGTGATTGCTTTTATTTTTTGGGTGACCAGGACGAGGATTTGGTGTCTATGCCCGGTGTTGCTCAGGATCGAGGAATTCTGTGTTAGGGTTGGTATACTGAAAATCATGTTTTTAGTATTTAATTTTATTTTTTAGTAAAATTAATTTTTTATTTTATGAGAATCTTTATAAGTAATATATATGTACCATTTCTATAATGTTACGCACGGATATCCGATATTCTGTATAGTATTTAATCTGGTGTGTAGAGTACGTCTTGCACACAAAAGATCAGATTTTAGGTTTTTACAGAATATAAGTTTTATGTTCACAGTTTAGATGAAAATAGACATACTATCGATACGACTATAGCACAAAGTTTTAGTAGGCCTGTCTTGGTTACGGAGAACAGATAATAGTATCGTCTATTGTTCTGACTATCAGTGCTAGTACACTTTGTGTGTATTGAATGGGACATTTATGGTAATTAATTTTATACTGACTATATAAATTAATGTACATCCCAAGGTTATTATGAATAGTACTTATTTTCTTAATTCTGAAATAATTATTGATTTGCGTATATTTATTGTCCGTTATTTTGATTTATTAGAGGGTGCGATCTTATATAGGTTTAATTTCCAGGTGAATTGGATAGTTGTATTACTTATATGGCGAATATTAATTATTGACGAAATTCACGTCCCGAAATATCAGGATTGACGATACAACCTTACGAAAACGTATAAGTTTTGACCGGGACAAACCCTACAAGTGGATTTAATTATTCGGCAGTCAAATAAGTTAAGCAGAACGGCCTAAGGAATATCATGATGCCAATTAAATTAAATTGTCAGTAATAAAATTTAATTGGCGAGTATCGAGAATCTTAACGTGGAAAGAAATGATAAGCATTTAATAACAGGAGCTCAATCCAAAATGGTCTTGAGATTATGGGTTAGAGTGCAATTATAGTTCTTTAGTGGTGTGAACTATAATTCAATATTTTATGAAAATTACAGAAACTGCTACTGATTTTTCATAATTACAGATACCACTATGAGGTTTGCTTAATTGCAAAAACCGTTGATACGTGCCTGTGTTCCACTAAACGTCTTACTTATAATTACTCCACAGGTCTCTGTTGTAGCCCTATATATATGCGGGTTGGCTGAACCAGTTTCATAACTTGTCTTCTAAGACTAAAGCTGTTTTGGTTCTGCCGGTATAAGTTCTTAGAAGATTATAGCCCACACTATATCTGAGAATCGCATAAGGGAATACAGTAGAAGATCTTACAGGAGCTTCAACTCAGAGTCAAATCATAGTTGAAGATTCAACTGGTAAAAAGGTATTTTTCTAAATTAACTTCGGATGCACAGGTTTTATTTTGATCGTTCATCATCAAAAAATTTTATTTAGAGCCCGTTTTGGTGTTTTCCCATCCAATTAATTTGTTCTGTTGATCGTTTGTAAAAATAAAGATCTTTGTAGTCTTGCCTCAAACAATTGGTATCAGAGCCTTTTTATATTTTTTTTTCGATTATCGGGGTCGGGTAGTTTTAGAACTGTTGCTAACTTTGTTTTACAGGCGTTCTAATCCCGATTTTATGATCGTTATTTATTTTTCATATTTGATTGAATGGTGTGAATGATGATTATTTTTTTAATCACGGGGGTTGACCGTAATACATTGAATGTGAGCTTTTGGGACATAGGATCGATGTAATAGCTAGTTTTATGTTTTTAAATATCTTTTTAAATTATTTAAGAATAGGTTGATCATGTCCAATAACACGAAGAACAGAAGCGGCACCGACAGTGGTTCGAGTTTTAACGGGCCATAGATCGGGGTATGTTTTTAATGGTTTTAAATAGTTTTTTCTGGTAAGTTTTTTTTACAGTATTTATGTATAAAAAATAGCATAACAAACAAGTCAAAAATAACAAAGAAAAATACCAAAATAGCCTAGTTTTGGCGGCTTTGCTAGTGGAGGTTCGGCGGCGATTTTTATGATTTTTTGGGCCATTTTTGGGACTATTTTTTGAAAAAAATTTTAAACATAAAATAGCAGTAAAACATACAACAAAATACTATCAAAAACCAAAAAAAAATGGACCAAAATTACAACCCAAACATGCGGTAAATAGGTCGACGGCAGCGGCGTCCGGCGGCAGCAGCTTTCAGGCAGTTTTTTGGAAATTTTTTGGGCTATTTTTGTGTAATTTTTCAAGAAAAAGATAGTACTTTTTGAGAGCTTTCTTTTGATATAAGTACATCCAAAAAAAAAGTTCGAATGAGGTCGGAACGGCCTCGGGAAGTTGGCGGTTAAAGGCAACAGTAGTGGGTACGGCGGCAGCAGCAGCTTTGGATAGTGTTTTTGGTAGTTTTTTGGGCAGTTTTTGAGCAACTTTTTCTTACAAAGAAATATTAATTTTCGAGTGTTTTCTTTTGATATAAAGTACGTCAAAAATCGAGTTCGGGAAGAGGTCGAAAAAGCTCTAAAAAGTTGGCTGCGCAGTGTTGTTGCAGCCAGTAGCATTTTTTTGTTGTTCTGACCATTTTTTTGGCTTTTTTGGGCAGTTCTCTAGCAAATTTTTGACAGAAAAATCCTATATTTCGAGAGCTTTTCAACGGTATAAAGCTCGTCAAAAATCGAGTCCGAATGAGACAGCAGGAGCCGCTTGAAGGTGGCAGTAAGGTGGTGTCGGTGGTGGCTGGTGGTTATCGATGACTTTCTCTCTCTTGGGACTGATTTTGATGTATATTCTGATAAATACGAGACTGATATGATATATATTGATATATCAGATAGTATCAGGGAAGCTTGATGCAACCAGGACACTAAATCAAAGTCGAATAAGAATTCAAACAGCTGATTCTCTTAGGGAGATTGAAACACCTCAGTATTTCACTTGAATCATAAAATCGGAATATATGCATATCGTATTTATATATATATATATATATATATATGAATTGCGTGAATGATTGCATATCTGTTTTATTTATCCTGTTAATTTAATTAATTCAAAATTTTAATTTTAATTAAAATATTTTATAATGAAAAATAAAATTAATTTTTTAATTAATTAATTTTAATTAAATAAAAAAACTTTAGATATTTTATTTTTTACAAAATATCACGTTTAAGATGATTTTTTTTTAAATTGAGTATTTTGGAAAAACTTGAAAATTAATTCTAAATTTTAAATTAATTAAATAAAAAAATATTTAATCAAAATAAATTATTATTTTTCAGAAAATGTAGAACATAAAATAAAATAAATAAATGCCTTGAATCACCTTAGCTAAAAAGCTGGAGAAAAAACTGTGTATTTATTAAATTTTATTTGTTACGCATTTAAATACGAAAAAATAGTTTGATAAACCAGAATCTTTGGAATCGTATACACGGAAAGATGTTTGATTCTTTCAGATCATATGACTTTCGAAATTAATAAATTTAATTTAATTAAATGGATTTTTATAACTCTCAAAAATATTTTAAAAATCTAAGTGGGAGAGAAAATTTATTCACAGATAAATTATACGGTCTCTATCACTAATTTATAGGTAATGCAATTAAACCCTTCGAGTAAGCCGTAAGACCTTCCTCCCATTGGACAGATTAATTGTGGTATCGCCAGTACAAACCTCCCTTAGGGATAATTCTAGATAATTATTAGTGTGAATCACTTCTCCGTCTGAAGGGTTCATTGCGAAGCAATTGATTTGAGATTATGTGATGGTTAACACTTAGCTGTATATTATAGTATCCTCTCCATTTGTGACACTGCTATTATATACTAGACTGAAGTAATGTCAACTATTTAATTTTACTTGGTATGGTCAGTTGTCTAGATAGTAAAATTAAAAGGAATTGGTCTGTCTAGTCTTATGAAGGATAGTAGACATCCTTCCATCAAGGAATGCGATTCTCAAATTACCAGACTGCTGGTGAATGAATTTTAAAATGGTAGAGGGAACCAAATTAAAATAAATTCAAAATTTTGTTCATCATAATTAATAGTTTTTTTAATTATGTGATTCTCAGAATTAAAATAACTTTCAACTCACTCGCTTTAATACTCAAAGAAAACAAACTACTGGGACTGAATTTTGTTGACTGAAAATGAAACTTGGATATAGTTTAAACTACAAATGGCATTCATTCAATACTAGAAAATGTGTTTGTTTTTAAAAAAAGTTCTTCCTCTGGGCCGAAAGGCATGGAGAAGAAAAAAAGTTCAGAAAGAGGGAGACATGGTTGCTAGGGTAGTTAGTGGGCCACGAACTGATGTGAAAAAGTCAAAAGGCAGATGTTTTTACTCCAACCAGACACGGCAGTAGAAAAAGATATGTCCAGTATTTATTAGAAAGCAGAACAAACAAGGTAATTTATGTTCACTGGTTGTGAAAATATGTTTAGCGGTGTTATCTACCGATACCTGGTGTGTAGATACGAGAGCCACTAATCTTGTCTGTAATTCATTGCAAGAGTTCTAGGAAACCTGACAACTTAGTGATGGGGAGATTTCTCTACATATGGGCAATAATACAAAGGTAACAACAGTTGCAGTAGGAGATGTCACTCTCAGTTTTGGTAGATATCGAGTTTTAATATTGAAAGATTGTCTTTATGTATCTGCCATTAGACGAAACTTAGTTTTCGTTTCTAGATTGGTTAAAGATGGATATTTAGCTTATTTTAATAACTCTGTGGTTATTAAGGATAATAAACGGATTATCTATTCTGATACATTGGTGGATAATCATTTTATTATTACTCTAATCTCTCATACACTGTAACTACCTGAAATGAATAATACATCTATATTACCATATAAGAGAATGTTTCCTTCTTTAATGAACTAAACATTTTTTTGGCACTTACGCTTAGGTCATATTAATCTAAAATGGATAAAGAGACTGGTAGCAGATGGACTTTTGAGTACATTAGAAGTGGAGGCATTTCCAGTCTGTGAATCTTACTTAGAAGGTAAGTTGACCAATAGGCTCTTTTTGGCCAAAGACTATAGAGCTAAAGAACCGTTAGAGCTGGTTCATTTTAATGTGTGTGGTCCTATGACAATCTGGCCTAGAGATATATTTGAGTACTTCGTCAGTTTCATTGATGACTACTCAAGGTATGGATACATTTACCTAATGCACCCTAAGTCTGAATGCTTTTAGCAATTCAAAGAATTCAAGACAGAGGCGAAGAAGCTTTTGGGTAAAAGTATCAAATGACTACGATCCGACCATGGTAGGTAATACCTCTTTGGAGAGTTTAAGGACTACTTGTCATCAGAGGGGATTATATCCCAGTTAACTGCACCTGGCACTCCGCAGTAGAATGGTGTAGCAGAAAGAAGGAATAGGACTCTTATGAAAATGGTAAGGTCCATGATGAGGTATTCAGATTTATCAGATTCGTTCTGAGGACTCGCTTTAGAGATAGCGGCTTACATTCTGAAATTGATACCTTCTAAGTCAGTACCTTCGACTCTCACAGAATTGTGGACCGGGCGTAAGGCTAGTCTGAAACACATTCGAATTTATGGGTGTCCAACACATGTGCTGAAAGGGAACGCGGGTAAGTTAGAACCAAGGACAGAAGTCTATTTCTTTGTAGGGTATCCCAAGGGAATGAAGGGTGGTCTGTTTTATAATCCTAAGGATCATAAGGTCATTGTTAGCACCAATGCCCGATTCTTGAAAGAGGATTATATTATGGATTACAGACCCAAAAATAATATTATTCTAAAAGAACTGAGAGGAAATACCCGTAGAACGGAAGAACAAGTCACTGATATCCCATTACTTCGTCGTAATAGGAGGATTATCCCGATAGGTTCAAATCAAGAATAGGATGCTGATGCACAGGGTTCTGATTTTGTACAGCGTGTTACTACTAGTACACAAACACAGGTAGTGCCTCGTCGTAGTGGGAGGGTTGTTCATCGACCTAACCGGTATATGTTCTTGGGAGAGTCTTTTGACAGGATCCCAACAAAACTATATTCCGAGCCCTGTAACTACAATGAAGCACTTCAAGACAAAGATGCAGATCTTTGGCAAAGGGCTATGAATTTAGAGATGGAATCTATGTATTTCAATCAGGTCAGAGAACATGTAGAACGACCTAAAGGGATAAAATCCATTGGATGCAAGTGGATTTACAATTAAAAGAGAGGAGCATATGGAAAGGTTGAAACTTTCAAAGCTATGCTTATTGCTAAAGAGTTCACCCAGAAAGAATGGATCGATTATGAGAAAACCTTTTTGCCGGTAGCCATGCTTAATTCTATCCAAATTCTCTTATCTATTGTCGCTCATTTCGATTACGAAATCTGGTAAATGGGTGTCAAGACAGCTTTCCTTAATGGAAGTCTTGACGAGTGTATCTATATGATACTACGAGACGGATTCATTGTAAAGGGTCAGGAACACATGTTGTGTAAGCTTAAGAGATCCATTTATGGACTTAAGCAGGCATCGAGGCCTTGGAACACTCGGTTTGATCAAGTCATTAAGTCTTATAGGTTTAATCAAAGTCTAGATGAGTTAAGTGTGTACAAGAAGCGTGACAGAAGCAAAGTGATCTTTCTAGTACTTTATGTAGATGATATCTTGCTCATCAAAAATGATGTGGGGGCATTATCTACAGTTAAAGTATGATTATCTAGGCAGTTCAATATGAAGAACTTGGGAGAAGCTAGTCACATCCTTGGGATCAAGCTTGTGCGAGATCAAAAATAAAGGATATTGGGCTTATCACAAGAAAAATATATCGATGATATCTTTGCTCATTTTAACATGTATGATTTCAAGAAAGAATTTTTTTCTTTCAGACATGGAATCACTCTATTCAAGGATCAGTATTCTAAGACACCTGAAGAGATAGAAAAGATTAAGACAGTTCCTTATGCTTTGGTAGTAGGAAACCTCATGTATGCTACGCTTTGCACTAGACCCGATATCTGCTTCGCCGTAGGCATGGTTAGCAGATATTAGTCTAACTCAGGGTAGGAACATTGGACTGTGGTAAAGAATATAATTAAGTACCTAAAAAAGGACTAAGAATTATATGTTGGTTTACCAGGCAAGCAGTTTAGTACCTCTGGGGTACATAGACTCAGATTTCCAGTCAGATATAAAGCTTACATCAAGAGACAATCTTACAGATCCTTTACAAAGACTTTACCGGCTAAGACTTTTGATAGTCATGTAGAGGGCATAAGAGTCAGATGTATGGCAGCATTGTTTTCAGTATAAGTGGGAGATTGTTAGGGTTGGTATACTGAAAACTATATTTTTAGTATTTAATTTTATTTTTAATAAAATTAGTTTTTTATT
>JAULJZ010052511.1:0-13946 GCA_032270985.1 Heliamphora pulchella
CTAACGAGCCATGAGATTTCCTGCTAAGCGCATCAGCTACGACATTTGCCTTCCCCGGGTGGTACTGCAAATCAAAGGCGTAGTCTCCCAACAGCTCCATCCACTGTCGCAGGCGAAGATTCAGGTCTTTATGTGAAAACAAATATTTCAAGCTCTTGTGATCAGAGAAAACCTCGAAATGCTCACCATATAGATAATGTCACTGTGTCTTCAAGGCGAAGACTATGGCTGCGCGAGCCGTAGGCTACAACCTTACCTCCCTGCATCAATACACAACCTAAACCATCAAGTGATGCGTCGTAGTATACTGTATAGCCTAGACCTCGCTTAGGAATAATCAACACCGGCGCACAGGTCAATCTCCTCTTCAGCTCCTGGAAAGCTGACTCACAGGAATCACTCCACACAAAACTGACTCCCTTCCGCGTCAGACATGTCATCGGTGCTGCAAGCCTAGAGAAGACCTTCACGAACTGCCAATAATATCCTGGCAGACCGAGAAAACTACGTATCTCAAAAACATTCTTCGGTCGCTGCCAATCCGTCACTACATCAGTCTTCATCGAGTCCACTGATACTCCATCCTTTGACACCACGTGTCCAAGGAATCTCACCTCTGACATCCAGAACTCACACTTCTCAAACTTCGTATACAAGCGATGTTCTCTCGGAAGCTGCAAAACAACATACAGATGCTCCTCATGCATCTCCCTCGTGGGTGAATAAACGAGAATGTCATCCACGAACACAACTACAAAACTGTCCAGGTAAGGGTGGAAGATACGATTCATCAGACCCATAAATGTAGCTGGAGCGTTCGTCAGACTGAACGGCATAACCAAAAACTCGTAGTGACCATAGCGAGTCTGAAAGGCGGTCTTCGCTATGTCCTCATCCCTGATCCTCAGCTGATGATACCCTAACCTCAAGTCAATCTTTGAAAAGAAGCGGGACCCTCTTAACTGATCAAATAAATTGTCAATCCTAGGCATAGGATATCTATTCTTCACCATCACCTGGTTCCGCTTCTTGTAGTCCATACATAGTCTTAGTGACCCATCCTTCTTTTTCACGAACAAAGTTGGTGCTCCCCACGACGATGTACTCGGCCGTACAAACCCTTTGTCCAGCAACTCTTGTAACTACACCTTGAGTTCTCGCCACTCAGCAGGTGCAAAGTGAATGATGGCATAAAGATAGGGGCTGCTCTTGGAATCAGATCAATGGAGAACTCCACATCACGGCTCGGTGGCAACTCAAATAGATCGTCAGGAAAGACGTCTGGATAGTCACACATCACATGGGGTAACTCCCTCGAACCTAATCTGCATATCCAATCTGAGAGCAGAAAAGAGAGAACCCAAGTTCCCTCGAACTCGCACGGCACCTAGTACAGACACCAAGCTCTCGTCTCGATCACCCACAAAGTAGAAGCAATCACCATCTGGGGTACAGATTGACACTCATCGTCGCTCACAATCTATTTAGGCATGGTGGGTAGTCAGCCAGTCCATCCTTAGGATGACATCAAACGTGGTCATGTCTAGAATGATAAAATCAAACTCTAAACAACACCGGCGACCTCAAGTACACAGGATCTACAAACAAGGCTCAGCGTCACACTCCCACTAACTGGGGTCTCCACACACAAGGTACTACCCAACCAGTCCATTTCCAACCCCAATGCAGATACAAATGCAGAGGATATAAATGAATGTGATGCTCTTGTGTCTATAAGAACACTGGTCCATGATCTAAAGAAAAGTGGACCGAACCCTTGAGTTCAATCGATCGAACTCAAGAAAAGTGGTTCAGTCGACTGGGCCAAGCCCTCTAGTCAACCGAACCCAAGGTTCTAAACCTACCAGTTTCCACTTTAGTCTACTGAACTCACCAGTTCAGTCGACCGAACCTGCTTGGTCCAACATACTATTTTGAGTCTCGATTTTGTATTCTAAGGACAACCCAACAAGCCAAAAACCAACCCAACCCATTTAAACAAGGTCTGGGAAAGCTTAAAACACATCTACATGCTGTTCTACAACTCCATAGCCTAAACCATGCATCGATAATGCATAACATGAAGGAAAAACATGTCAACATTTATATATATCAAAATTAACAAGGGTCGGGGTCTCACACTCTCTTAAAAATAATGTCCTGAAAACGTACGCTGGGGTATGGTATTTATAGAAATCTTCAACCAATGAGATGCTGCCACGTTTTGGGACATGTCAGGCCATTTGAAGTTGGTGGTCGCCAGGTTAGAGGTGGCAATCGCCATGTCTAAAAGTGGTTTCACAAGGTTTTATTAGCGGTCGCCACAATGTGAGTTGGCGGTTGCCATGTTGGAGGTGGCGGTCGCCACTTTTGGCTAGGGTTTCCAAGTGGTTCTATTGTCGGTCGCCACAATGATCGTGGCAGTTGCCCCATTGGGAATGACTTGCATAGCAAGTTATTGGTGGTTCAACGTAATTTTATTGGTTTGAAGGTTTTGGGTTCAAATACCGAGCTTGGATTACTACCCAAGGATCGAACTGAAGCACCATTCCAACTGTTTTCATCATCAGATTCTCTTAAAATTAGGTAGGGTCAAATTGGGATGTCTACAGTTGCCCCACTTTGATATAACTTGCATAGTAACGCGTGATGCAAGTTTTACCAAAGATCCAGAGACAACAACCATTTGACCGACCCGTAAATCTTAAGCCACAAACAGACAAGTATGCATATGATGTTGGTCATGCTCGAATCTCCATCGATCTGCCTACGTACCCCTTTGCTAGGGATCAGACCAAAATGTAATTCCTAGGCCAAAATGCAAAGATGCGAGATGAGAAATATGATGCAAATGCTATCATGATGTAGATGCTGGTATGATGTAGGTACTGGTATGATCGAGTAACTCTATAAGATTGAGTCAAGATCTCAATAGAACAAACAAGCAAGTCAAAGATCGAGTCAAGATCTAAGAACTTGGCTGGGGATAAAATAATTAAAAGGATCGAGTTTAAAATTCAAGAAATTATCTTAATCGGAAAAGCAATTGGTCGAGTTAGGACCTCACAATTTTGAGATGAGAGCAGGATAAAAATAATTAAAAGCCAAGTTACGGCTTAAAATTAATTTTATCGGAAAGAGAGATCACGAATTAATAGGTCAAGTTAAGACCGAAAAATTCAGAATGGAAGTGAGATAAAAATATTTAAAAGCCAAGTTACGGCTTAAAATTAATTTTATCAGAAAGAGAGACCGCAAATTAATAGGTCGAGTTGAGACCTGAAAATTCGGGATGAAGCGGGATAAAAATAATTAAAATTAGATTTATTGGAAGCGAAATAAAAATAATCAAAAGCCAAGTTACGACTTAAAATTAATTTTATCAAAAAGAGAGACCACGAATTAATAGGTCGAGTTAAGACCTAAAAATTTGTGACAAGGCGGGAGATAAAAAATAGTTAAAAGCTAAGTTACGACTTTTAACTAGATTTATCGAGAGTTAGATAAAAAATAATTAAAAACCAAGTTCCGACTTAAAATTAATTTTACCAGAAAGAGAGACCACGAATTAATAGGTCGAGTTAAGATCTAAAAATTTAGAATGGAAGCGAGATAAAAATAATTAAAAATCAAGTTACGACTTTAACTAGATTTATTGGAACGAGATAAAAATAATTAAAAGTCAATTTACGACTTTTAACTCAATTTAGTGGAAGTGAGATAAAAAATAATTAAAAGCCAAATTACGGCAGAAAATTAAATTTATCGGAAGAAAAATCTCAAAAAGATAAGGATTAAGTCAAAATACACAAATTATTGGTGTAATACACACATAATCATTTTTGAAGAAAAATATGCAAGTTTAAAGTCACATAAAGACTCAAGATTTTTTTTTGTTTATGAAAAATTATTATTGTTATTGTTATTATTATTGGAAATCATTTTTACTAACAAAATATTTTTGGGAATAATATTCATGAAATCAATACGCACAAAACAAGATAATCACATAAACATATATACACATAATAAAAACACTCAAATAGGCCCCATAAAACCCTAAAAACCCATGATGGATGAACTGACCTGACGTGACTGTTGAAGACTTGGCGGTCGCCAATCCCAAACCCTTCTGGCATGGCGACCGCCAGCTTAAAACCCTTACAACATGGCGGTCGCCATGTGACGTTTCAAAAACATGGCGGTCTCTCACTTTGGAAGGGGTGACCGCCAACTCCAAGCACGCATATGATCCTTGAGTCGCGCAAATCTGGGTAATTCGCACAAAACCTCTCTCTCTCTCTAACCTCTCTTGCTCTCCCAAGCTCTCTCAAACTCTCTTTTGCTCCTCTCTTGCCTTCTAAGCTCTTGTGTTTTTTTTTCTCTTTGCTTTTCTTGTTATGGAGGGCCACGACAACCTTGAGGACATCGCAAGAGCTATCCGTGACTCCTCTACTAGCGAGAGCTCTGTTATGTGGACTCTTCGGGGCACGACCACCACCCATCCTGCTGGCGGGGTCACCACCACGCAACCCACTTCTGCGATGGATGCCCTCGTGCTCGAAGCAAAGCGTGCTTCCTGCCATGTTGTTGAGGAGGAGGCACGAGCAGATGCCGAGGAGCAGGCAGCTGCGGACGCTGCTGTTGGGGCCGAGATGGCCTATTTCTTGGATCCTGATGCTGGGGAGGGCCATTCAGGACCCTTCGACCCGCACATGTCACGCCCCAAACACCAGGGTCACGTGAAAGGCCACCAAAATACCCATTTAGTAAAAATAGATTTTTTACAGTTGGAAATCAAAATGCAGCAGTTGGATAAAAGATTTCCCAAGTTTAGCTCTCATAAACGATAAACATGCATTCTCATACAAGAATAAGTATATTACCCAAAAGCGTACAAAACCAGCCTTCACAGGCATCACATGAAAAAGTACATGTCTCCAAAAGGGAAAACTACAGTAAGTTTTCTATCACCTCTGTGATTAGTTTGACTCCACGTGCTCAGCTGAAAAAACTTTTACAGCAAAAGTCCCACACCGTGAGCTGAAGCCCAATAGAAAATAGACTGTAAAGCTGAAATACAGGTCATGCAATCATACAGTGGGAGCAAACTCGACAACAAAAGCCAAATAGGTTTTTCTCTAAAAAACCACAAGTTTTTTGTCCTTGAAACCATGCATATAATCCTGACAGATATCATGCCACAGTTAAGGGAAACCAGTAAAACATAGAATTCTCCACCTTGGGACACACAGCCGAGGAGACACGATAAAATGCAATCCTATGTACCGACTCTGTCACACCGACAAAGGTAACAAGTATAGACTCTCGTCCATTACCCTAGACCCACAGGCTTAGTAATGAGACAAGTTTTATACGAAGCCACGATAACGATGCCATTAACAAAGGGAACCGAACCACTCAATTTACTGGAACTAGCACGAAGGTACAGAGCACCTACTACTTAATTTATGGGACTTGAGCCCGATGGTACAAAGCACCCACACACACACTCAATTTACGAGGACTTACCCGAAAGTACAGAGCACCTACGCTACACACATTTTTGGACTTGCACAGAGGAGCAATGGAAGCCCAACTCAACCACACCCACTGTCATGGTACATCTATGGAAAACATTTCAAAACCCGCAAAATAATATACAACACATGTATATAAGAAGATCCAATCCATGAACCATGGAGATCAAACAAAACATGTAAAAACATATTTTCACCAAAATATTTTAGAAGTTGAGACTCAACCCCAAGGGTCAGCTCCAAACCTTCAACAAACACGTTTTCTTTTCACACCTCTCATCACACACCCCGTTTTCAAACCTCCATTTGAAACCACGAATGCTTGCACATCTGAATCACGAGTCCAATGGTATTTCAATTGACTAACCTTTCCATTTAATCAATCGAATACCATAGGAAACCATTGGGCCATCCAAACCAAACCGTCCAACCACCAAACACATAGCCCGCACTTCAGTCGACTGGGTCAGGCCCACCAGTCGACTGAAAGCACTTTGGAAAAGCAAAAACCCATGGTAGAGCCACTTCAGTCGACTGACCTGGGAGGTTCAGTCGACTGAGCTCCCCAAAAGATGATCCAGTCGATTGACCGAGGTGGTCCAGTCGACTGACCAAGCTTAGAAAATGTTTTTGGCTATGGGTTTCACCACCGAACCTCAAATCAAGCCTCCAAACACCTGTTTTTGATATCCACAAGCATACCTAAGTTTAGGACTATCATAAAACCTCGAAAGGGATTCTCAAAATCCGATTTCATCCAACCGAAACACGAAAAAATGGTTTTAACCCAAAACCCAATTTGAAACATAAATCACTTTTCATGCTTTTTTAAATGGTAGAAACACGTAGAATTACACATAGTACCCTCTTACAGTTATACAGTCTTGGATCCTACCTCGGTGAGTTAAAAACTCGACGCCTCGATCCACATGCAAAATCGAGCTTCGCCGGAATGGAATTCCGTTCTGATGAAAGCGTAGACCACAATGCCGATAACAAGGATCAGTAGTTGGTTTGTCAAAAACCAAGTCCCGGGCCCCCGAGAAGTTAGAGAGAAGGCCGAGAGAAAATAGGAAGAAACTTAGGAGCTAAGTTTTGAAAATATCTAACTCCAGATATTTATAGGCCTCTAAAATATTTTTTTTTAAATTTTTGAAATTCGCACAGCAACTCCCTACAACCCTGGGAACCAACCCCACTTGCTTATTTAAATGTAAACATGCATCAAAACGAATAAATTATACATCGAACAAAATATATGCAAAAACACATCAAACATATAAGTGTCTCAAAAAGAGATGGGTCCGGATCTCACAACTCTCCCCCCTTAAGAAATTTTACCCTCGAAAGTTGCTACAATGTCACAAAGGACATAATCAACCCCGTGATGAAGCCAAAGGACCTTGACATAATCAATCATTCTGCCTTGCAATTCTTGCTCCTTTGTATCAAGAATCTTCACCAGATGCTCCTCATAAGTGGCATCCTCAACCCGCAGTTCGGACCAATGTAACACATGAGAAGGATCAGGCTCGTACCTCCAAAGCATAGAAACGTGGAATACGCTGTGCACAAATGCTAACTAAGGTGGCAAAGCCAAATGATATGCAACCTCTCCAATTCTGTCAAGGATCTCAAAAGGTCAAATGAAACGAGGTGAAAGCTTCCCGCTACAACTGAATCTCATCAAACCTTTACGGGGTGAGACCTTCAAAAACACATGATCCCCCACTGCAAACTCCAAAGGCCTTCTCCTCTGATATGCATAACTCTTTTGGCAGCTCTACGCTGTCGCTAGACGCTGATGAATCACTGCAATCTTCTCCATCGTCTCCTGTACCACGTCGGGTCCCAAAATTGTGGTCTCCCCACATCTGTCCAACACACTGGTGACCTACATGGTCTACCATACAAAGCCTCATATAGTGCCATCCCAATACTAGACTGATAGCTGTTGATGTATGTAAACTCTATTAACGGTAGATGATCCTCCCAAGAACCTCTGAAATCAAGGACACATGCCCTCAACATGTCCTCCAGAATCTGTATAGTCCTCTTAGACTAGCCATCTGTCTGGGGGTGAAAAGTAGTACTGAACATCAAGTTCATCCCTAAAGCCTTCTGAAAACTCTACCAAAAGCGTGATGTGAAGCGCGGGTCTCGGTCAGAAACAATAGACACTGGCACTCCATGCAAGCGGACTATCTCTCTGACATACAAATGACTCAGTCGATTCACCGAGTCCTTCACACTAATGAAAAGAAAGTGCGCAGATTTCGACAACCTGTCAACCACGACCCAAACGGCGTCGTGTCCCCTAGGTGAGCAAGGAAGTCCTGACACAAAGTCCATCGTGATGTTCTCCCACTTCTACTCAGATACCGATAACAGTTGTAACAATCATGCCGGTCTCTGGTGTTCCGCCTTCACCTTCTAGTAGGTAAGGCACTGCGAAACAAATTGGACCACATCTCTCTTCATTCTCGTCCAACAGAACTGACGATGTAGGTCATGATACATCTTTGTGCCTCCGGGATGCACAGCAAGGCGAGAATGATGGCACTCATGTAATATATCTGTACGGCATGACTCTAGCACAAATAATCACACGGCCAATCTCAGACTCTGGTCTGAACCCACAACCCATTGCTGTATCCTCTCCACTAGCGACCCGATCTCGTATCATCTGAGCTTCCTGATCCGTCTGCTAGACCTTTAACACTTGTGCAATCAATGCTGGTCGTTAAACTACTGAAAATAAGGTGGCCTCCGTCGCTGTATCCCCAAGACAGAGATCAAACTCCCCAACCTCTCCAAGCATGTCCCACTCATGTATAGCCACAGAAGCTAACGACCCATGAGACCTCCTACTGAGAGCGTTAGCCACAATAGTGACCTTCCCTAGGTGATATTGCAAGTCAAAATCATAATCCTCCAATAATTCCATCCATCGTCGTTAGCGCAAGTTCTGGTCCTTCTGTGAAAACAAGTATTTCAGACTCTTGTGGTCGGAGAAAACCTCGAAGTGCTCACCATACAGATAGTGACGCCATGTCTTCAAGGAAAAGAACACGGCTGTCAACTCCAGATCGTGTGTCGAGTAGTTCCTCTCATGGATCTTCAGCTATCGAGAACCATAGGCTACAACCTTTCTTTCCTGCATCAAGACACAGCCCAAACCATCGTGTGATGCATCACAATACACTGTATATCCGAAGTCTCGCTCTGTGATAATCAACACTGGCGCGCTAGTCAACTTTTTCTTCAGCTCATGGAATGCCAACTCACAGGACTCACTCCAAACAAACACAACTCCATACCGTGTCAGACGTGTCATCGGTGCAGCAAGTCTCACAAAGTCCTTCACGAACCGTCGGTAATAGCCTGCCAAACCCAAAAAACTACGAATCTCAAAGACGCTCTTTGGTGGCTCCCAACCTGTCACAGCATCTGTCTTCGACGAATCTACTGCTACTCCATTTGTCGACACTATGTGTCCAAGAAACCTCACCTCAGACATCCAAAACTCGCGCTTCTCGAACTTCGTGTATAGGCGATGCTCTCTTAGAGTCTGTAGAACAATACGTAAATGGTCCTCATGCGCCTCCTTAGTAGGTGAGTTGATGAGAATATCATCCACAAACACTACCACAAAACTGTCCAGATAAGGATGGAAGATCCGATTCATCAAACTCATGAGCGCGGCAGGGGAGTTCGTCAAACCGAACGGCATGGCAAAAAACTCATAGTGACTATAGCGAGTCCGGAAGGCGGTCTTCACTAGGTCCTCGTCCCTAATCCTCAATTGGTGGTATCCTGATCTCAAGTCAATCTTCAAAAAGCAGCTCAAATCCTTCAGCTGATCAAACAAATCATCTATCCTCAGCATAGGATACTTATTCTTCACTGTTACCTGGTTCAGCTTCTGGTAGTCGATACATAATCGCATGGATCCATCCTACTTTTTGGCAAAAAGAGCAGGAGCTCCCCACGGTGAAGTACTTGGGCGTATAAAACTCCTATCCAGTTGCTCCTGAAGCTGTACCTTAAGCTCACGCAGCTCAGCGGGTGCAAATCGATAAGGTGGCATAGAGATGGGAGCTGCACCTGGAATCAACTCAATAGAGAACTCTACCTCACGGCTCGCTTGCAACTCATACAGATCGTCAGGAAAGACATCTGGATAGTTGTAGACCCCCGGAGGTAACTCTCCTCGAGTCCCAACACCCTCATCCAACATGAGAGCTGCAAAGAGGGAACCGAGGTTACCCTGGTTCTGCACAACACCAGGCATAGACGTCAAACCCTCATCTTGGTCACCCACAAAGCAAAAATAATCTCCCATTGGTGTATAAATCGTCACCCTCCGTGGATGGCATTCCATAAAGGTACGATAGGTGGTCAGCCAATCCATCCCTAAGATGACATCAAACGCGGTCATGTCTTGAATGATGAAGTCGAACTCTAAACAACGACTAGCGACCTCCAACACGTAGGACCTACAAACAAGACTCAGCGTCACACTCCCACTGACTGGGGTCCCCACACTCAAGGTACTACCCAACCAGTCCATTTCCAATTCCAAGCCAGATGCAAAAGCAGATGATATAAACGAATGTGATGCTCCGGTGCCAATAAGAGCACCGACCCATGATCTAAAGACTAGAAGAGTACCTCTAATCATGGAGGTGGTAGTAGCAGCATCGGGCACCACTGGTGCTCTAGAAGAACGGGGATCTACTAGAACATAAGCTCTAGCCTATCTGCTGTGGCCCTGAACTGTAGACTGTCTACCCGACTGTACTGAGGTGCCCCCTTCTGCAAATCTAGATGGTTGGCGTCCCTGAGCAGATGGAGTAACAGGTGCTCCGGCTGTACTCCGCATACTTCCTCCTCTGGGGAAATCTCTACGGATGTGCCCAGACTGGCCGCACTCAAAACACACCACTAACATTGTTCCCTGAGACAAAAATAGGAAATCCTTTTGGTAGCGATCCCTCAGAGTCGCTGAAAAGTATTTCTCCAGAAATACCTTCTTGAATGCCTCCCAAGTGCCCGTACCAGTAGTCCTGGTGAACTTCCACCACATGTGCGCACTCCCCCTCCGCTGGAAGGCAGTAAAAGTAACCCTCAGATCATCCTCCTCAATCTGAAGCGTGTCCATGATCCTGGTGACCAGCTCCAGCCATTCAATGGCTACCGTGGGGTTGGGATCCCCAAAAAAGGTAGGAGGGTCCAAACGACAGAACTCGTGCATTGCAACCGTCGCCCTTAGTTCAGGTATTCTCTCCCTGCCCCTAGCGGCCTCAGCCAGTTGTCGGATGGAGCCGACCATCTCACGCAATAGATCTCCCTCGGCAACAGGTCCTTAGGGTGCATTAGCATCCCCAACATCTGGGACTGGAACGTCCCTTCGACTAGAACCACGGCTACGGCCTCGACCTCAGCCTTGTCCTCCCCGCATGAACATAACTCTATATGAAAGCAACACAACAGGATGAGCATCCATACAACATGTTAGTGCTAACGTAAAAGACAATACACGTAAGCATGCTAACACATAGCCACTTAGATCATGTCATCACATCTCACAAATCGAGAAGAACCAATAAGAAAGACTCGTCACTCTGGATAACTTAGTCAGATTCTTTACTAGAAATCACGTCCGCGAAACGCGTCTCTAACACGGCTCCCAAGTTTGTTAATCCAGACACCCGAAGGCAAGACTAATCAATCCTATGGTCCAACCTCCATACACACGTATACACCACAAGCTATCATGCTGATGTTAGGAAAATGCTGTAACACTGCAATCAAGAACACATACATCCTCACAAAGTGATGTACCATCTTTCCCATGGCTCTTAGGTATTCAAACCCAGAGCTCTAATACCAAGTTGTCACGCCCCAAACACCAGGATCACGCGAAAGCCACCAAAACACCCATTTAGTAAAAATAGGTTTTTACAGTTGGAAATCAAAATGCAGTAGTTGGATAAAAGATTTTCCAAGTTCAGCTCTCATAAATGATATACATGCATTCTCATACAAGAATAAATATATTGCCCAAAGGCGTACAAAACCAGCCTTCACAGGCATCACATGTAAAAGTACATGTCTCCAAAAGGGAAAACTACAGCACGTCTTCCATCACCTCTGTGATTAGGTCAACTCCACGTGCTCACCTGAAAACGATTTTATAGCAAAAATCCCACACGGTGAGCCGAAACCCAATAGAAATAGACTGTAAAGCTGAAATACAGGTCATGCAATCTTATTGTGGGAGCTAACTCGACCACAAAAGCCAAAAAAGTTTTTCTCCCAAAAACTACAAATTTTTCGTCCTTAAAACCATGCATATAATCCTAACAGATATCATGCCACAGTTAAGAAAAAGCAGTAAAACACAGAATTCTCCACCCGGGGATACACAGCCGAGGAGACACGATAAAATGTAATCCTAAGTACCGACTCTGTCACACCGATAAAGGTAACAACTATAGACTCTCGTCTATTACCCTAGACCCACAAGCTTAGTAATGAGACAAGTTCTATATGAAGCCAAGACAACGACGCCATTAATAGAGGCAACCGAACCACTCAATTTATAGGAACTAACCTGAAGTTACAGAGCACCTACTGCTTAATTTATGGGACCAGAGTCCGAGGGTACAAAGCACCCTCACACACACTCATTTTACGGGGACTAACCCGAAGGTACAGAGCACCTACGTTGTGCACGTTTTCGAACTTACACCGAGTAGCAATGGAAGCCCAACTCAACCACACCCACTGTCACGGTACATCTATGGAAAACATTTCAAAACCCGCAAAACAATATACAACACATGTTTATAAGAAGATCCAATCCATGAACCAAGGAGATCAAACAAAACATGTAAAAACATATTTTCACCAAAACGTTTTAGAAGTTGAGACTCAACCCCAAGGGTTAACTGCAAACCTTCAGCAAACATGTTTTCTTTTCACACCTCTCATCACACACCCCGTTTTCAAACCTCCTTTTGAAACCACGAATGTTTGCACATCCGAATCACGAGTCCAATGGTAATTCAATTGACTAACCTTTCCATTTAATCAATCGAATAGCATAGGAAACCATTGGGCCATCAAAACCAAACCATCCAACCACCAAACACATAGCCCGCACTTCAGTCGACTGGGTCAAGCCCACCAGTCGACTGAAAACACTCTGGAAAAGCAAAAGCCCACAGTAAAGCCACTTCAGTTAACTGAGCTCCCCAAAAGATGATCCAGTCGACTGACCGAGGTGGTCCAGTCGACTGACCAAGCCCAGAAAAGGTTTTTGGCTACGGGTTTAACCACCGAACCTCAAATCAAGCCTCCAAACACCTGTTTTTGATATCCACAAGCATACCCAAGCTTAGGACTATCATAAAACCTCGAAAGGGATTCTCAAAATCAAATTTCATCCAACCAAAGCGCCAAAAAATGGTTTTAATCCAAAACCCAATTTGACACATAAATAACTTTTCATGCATTTTTAAACGATAGAAACACGTAGGATTACGCGCAGTACCCTCTATCAGTTATACAGTCTAGGATCCTACCTCGGTGAGTTAAAAACTCAACGCCTCGATCCACGTGCAAAACCAAGCTTCGTCAAAATAGAATTCCGTTTGGATGAAAGCGTAGATCATGATGCCGATAACAAGGATCAGCCGTTGGTTTGTCAAAAACCAAGCCTCGGGCCCCCGAGAAGTTAGATAGAAGGTAGAGAGAAAACTAGAGGAAACTTAAGATTTAAGTTTTGAAAATATCTTTTTTGAAAATATCTAACTCTAGATATTTATAGGCTTCCAAAATATCTTTTTTTTTTTAATTTTTGAAATTCGCACAGTAACTCTCTACAACCCCGGGAACCAACTCCGCATGCTTATTTAAACGTAAACATGCATCAAAATGAATAAATCATATATCGAACAAAATATATGCGAAAACACATCAAACATATATGAGTCTCAAAAAGAGACGGGTACGGGTCTCACAGCACACCTACGCTCCAGTCCCCCACCGCTTGCGTCCGGGTGGGATGAGGCGATACGAGCCACCTACAGACTCCGTTGCTGCTGATGTCCTTCTACGAGAGCCCGACTGGCACGCTCCAGACTCTGGGTCACACGAAAAGCAACTGAACGACCACTAAACCGCCCAAACAAAAGGGATTTAAGACCAGAAGACCAAATGAGGCCAAAACCATTGTAAAAACGTACTACCGAGGGTTTTTGATTTAAAAGAGTAGCCAAAAGACTATAGTTATAGCCTCACAAGCTAAGCCTTGGAAAAAAAAATACGTGTTTTGAATAAGAAAATCTTTTCGTTTTGAAAGAAGCTTAGGCCGTTCCAAAATCTACCTTGAAGGAT
>JAULJZ010052522.1:0-13945 GCA_032270985.1 Heliamphora pulchella
GATCAGTAGCCAATTTTGTTTTTCTTAGTTTTTCTCAAAAACTAAGTGGCGACTCTATTTTCAACAAAAGGGGTTTTGAAAATTTTTTCAAGGTGTTTAAAATATTTTTCAAAACATCTTTGAATTTTCTCATTTTTAATCCCCAAATCCCAAAGCCACAACCCCCACAGTATTTCTCGCATACTTCCACCACTCGGGAGCATCACCCCTCAGCTAAAACGTGAAAAACAAAACCCGCAACTCATCCTCAGCTATCTGCAGCGTGTCAAGGATCCGAGTCATCAACTCCAACCACTCCGTAGCCACTGTAGGATCAGGGTCCCCAGCTAAAGTCGGAGCATCCATGCATCTGAACTCTTGCATCACCACTGTATCCCTTGACTCAGGCACTCTCTCTCTCTAATGATCTCACCCCTAGCAGCCTCAACCAGCTGCTGGATAGAACCAACCAGCACACGCAGCATCTCAGTCACGTCCATCGGTCTCTGGGGAGCATTTGCATCCTCAGCATCAGGGATAGGCACGTCGCCTTGGCCAAAACCATGGCCACGTCCTCAACCATAACCTTGCCCTCTCAGCGTAGACATCACGTCTACATAAAAGAAACGCAGAACATAAGGTACAACATATAAGGACGAACCGCATAAGCATGCTAACACGTAGTCACATAGGTTCATGCTAAACAAACTCCACATACCGAGGAGAACTAACAAGAGTGACGCGTCAATTTGGATGACCTACTCAGATTCCTTGCTAAAAATCATGTCAGCTAAACGCATTTCTAACTTGGCTCCCAAGTTCGTTAATCCAAAAGCCCAAAGGCAGGACTAATCAATCCCAAGGTTCAACCCCCAAGCTCACGTATACATAACATTCACACATAACCCGCATGCTAACACGTTCATGTTGTCAAAACATCTAAACACATGCAGTCAAGCACACGCAATCAAACTCACACGGTAATGCACCCTCTTCCCACGGCTCTTGTGACACACCGTTCTCCGAGCATGTCAGGACATATTTAACTATAAATAAATGACATATTCTAGCCGAACATTCATAGATACATAAGAAAGTTACTACATCATTAACGGTTCAGATTTTGTTTGAATACTTAATAATTACAGTCATCCAAAAAACTTAACAAAAGTTACATTATGTCTGTGAAAAACTAAACAAAAAGATCAAAAGCAAATATCTTACATCTTCAAGCGACACTGTTGGGGTCTGTTGGCTCCTGCCACTCTCCCTCTTCCACAAAATTTTCTCCTTCAACGAACCCGCCTTCTTCAAATAGTTCTTCGTCTTTACCTGGGGCACGAATGCCATGAGTTGGAGCCTAGAAGTAAATTCCCTAAACCGTCTAACAAACTCACAAGATATTCTATAATACATATCGTATAATACCCAATACAATTTAAAGCCAAAGAGACATGCATTTTAGCATTTTTAACAGGGTAAGCATATATAGGAACAATTGTGCAAGTGCGTGATGCAGATAAATGCAATGCAGTTACCCAACCCATCATACATCCAGCACAATATCATGAATTCCACGCCAGAAATTATAGAGTAGACTTGATGGTATATTGATCACTTAACCTACCCTAGCCTCGTTGCGAAAGGTAAACGCTCGCCTTGGCTACATGCCTCAACCGTTTTACTCAATGGCAACGGCGTGGGGGCAGGCCACCCAGTTTATCAGCCACTCTTATACGGCCCAACCATCCCACATTAAGTATTAGGATACTCGTTAAGCATCAACCTAAAGTCTAATTAATAATAGGGATTTCAAAAGACACTTCACATTATTTAGAGTACCAAGATGAGGGATTTAGGACCGCCATAATTGGGCTCTTCTCCGAAGTTACCACCATAATGGGATTAGGTCCATCGAATTAGGCTCTTCTCCAAAGTTACCACCGCAATTGGATTAGGTCTGCCAAATTAGGCGCTTCTCCGAATTACCCTTTAAAACATCGTGGTAATGGGGATTAAATCCGCCATAATTGGGCTCTTCTCCGAAGTTACCACCGCAGTGGGGTTAGGTCCGCCGAATTAGGCTCTTTTCTGAATTACCCTTCAAAACATCATGGCAATGGGGTTTAGGTCCGCCATAATTAGGCTCTTCTCTGAAGTTATCCAATTTTCCCGTGTTAACACAACTTCTATAATTTAACCATAACTCAAGGAGCAGCAGAAACCAAGGGGACATATACCCAACAAGTATGACCGAGATTTAAAATAATCAAAACAAGTGTACATGATGTAACCCACAATGATTGGTACAAAAGAGACTCCAATAACCCAAGATGCCAGTGTAGGAATGCTCATGATGTGCAATATGCTTCTCGTGTGCAAATAATTATAACATGGCATATAAATATGATATGGCACATGGTACAACTTGCTAAAGCATCAAGTACAAGCATGCGAAGCATAACCATAATTTATGTGACGAAGAATCGAACCATCGATATGAGTTCATTTCATCAAAAGTATTATTTTCATATACTAATTACTTAAAGAGTCCATATAAGGTTCACACACTCAAGTTCCACAAGTAACACGTCATTCAAACACTTAGCCAATTTTTAGGTAAAAGTTTAATTGCTAGTTTTAGAGTTGCGACAGCATTTTGAAGTACTTACACATAGATTTAATTTTTGATATTATAACACCAATTAGATAAAAATATTCCCTACAACTTTCATGTTTATCACTAATGCTAGATCCTAAGGCACGGGGGTCATTTATTTTATTTAAGTAAAAATGGTTCAGCAATTTACAGATAAATACATAGGAATTAAGCTTCTCTTGTCCACTATTTTGGGGCGTCAATTCAAGGGTTATGGCTCTGATATTTTGTGACATTTTAGTTTAAGGTGTCCCCTACAAGTTTCATATTTTGAGTTAGGAAAAGTTATTTGGAAAAAGTTTGAGAATTTGGCCAATTTATAAAAAGAGTTCAGTTAGCCTAAAAAGGGTCTGCAGAGTGTGTTTTTTACAGAGAATGCTCAAAACTTTTGGGGTATCATCCGAGGGTATTTTGGGATAATTTTTGCTCAGTATTTACTTTAATATGTTAGCTACATTTTTCATGTTTACCACTTTTGGATTTGGCTTCTAAAACGTTAGGTTTTGGGTCTTACAAAAATATGTGACAGATAGGTCTGTCAGTCACAAAATCTTAACAGTGACTTTGGAAAGGCTTTTTACATATCAAGACTTTATAGTTTTGGCTCATTTTTTATGGACATAAATATAAATATGTACCCTACAAATTTTAAATTTGGACCTAAGCTTGGTTCTCACTCTAACTTAAGGTTTTTAGGTCGGCAACTCATAGTGGTTAAGATCTGACACTCTTTGGAAAAAATGAGATATATTGAGTTCTACCCAACGCAATTACTTCAAACCAATTTTGTATGAAAGATAACTCAAACATCTAGATCTGGACACAAAATTAACTTTAATACCATTTTTTTACATTTAGTTATGAGGATTTAAAGTTGGTGGTAAAAAATGAGTAAGTCCAGAAAATCAGGCTACTTAGGGTTTTGGTTGCTTAGCTTGTGTTGTGTACATTTTTGACATGTTTTCTTTGCATGCATGTTATAAACTCACATAAATCAAAACTCCAGAATACACACAAGCTATAAAACTTAAAAATATACACATGCAAGCTCATACAAAACACCATCTTACACAAACAGCCTATGTTGTACTCCTATGACGCCTTTTTGACTCATTCTTTGTTTTATTTTATTAAGGTTTGTTATAGAGATGGATTGAGGGGTATCTTGGGAGAGAATAGCATAAGGTTTAAGGGAGTTGTTTACCTCTTTTGACACCTAAAAAGATTGAAGAAGAAGTGGACTTAGCTTTAGTGCTTCCCTCTTAGTTCGTCCTAGCTCCCTCTTCTTTCTTCTCTCTTTCTTCTCTCCTTCTCTCTTGAGGATACTTAGAAAATTTTGGAACCTCACTCTCACACTCTCTCAGCCGAATGAACATGAAGGGTAAGGGTGTTTGGCATGTTGGTTTTTATAGAAAATTGATAAAGGAGACTTAATTATGGTGTATAAGTAAATTTTGAATTTTTTAAAATTACCATTGGTTACATGGGAGGTGGGAATTGCTCAAGACTTACAAAAATTAGACTTGGGACAGGTAAATTTCGGCCATGTAGTGTTTGGGAGACTAAAAAGCTGTTTTGGTCATTAATTAGGATTTTAAATTGTATTTTAGTGCATTTTTGTGTATATAAATGGATAAAATATTAATTTTATGTACCTAAACCTGCTAAAACCTATTATATTGATATATTTATAATTAATTTAGTCTTTTCCTGATTTATCATAATTTTGATAGCAATTAAATAAATAAGTGTAGACTTTTAAGTTAAATTAAGCTAATTTGACTAGAATTGACTTTTTAACTTATTTATTGTGTAAAGATTTTAAATAATTATTTATTTTCTTTTGTTGACATATATTACTATATTTTTATAAATATTACTTGTATAAAAATATTGGGTCAAAATAATGTTTAATTTATACACATTTTTCTCATTTTAAGCTTAAAAATGTAAAAAAAAATAATTTTTTGGGCACATATCCCTAGGTGGCTGGCCATGTAAGGGAATTTTGGTTATTTTTGTTGTTATTTTTTATTTTATTAATTAATTGTATATAAATATCTTAATTTGGGTGCCCATGTGTAAAATTTTAAATTTTTAGAACTTTTTGCTGTACTAGGGGTAAATGGTCATTTTATCCTAATTATGGGAAGTTTTTATTTTTAATTTAATATTTTATGTTATTTACTTAATTTAAGCTTTTATGAGACTTTTTTGAATGTTATGGCTTTACCACTAAGTATTTGGTGTCTTATAGGGTTTTCAGGTTAAAATTAGGGTTTCGAGTTACTTAGGGTTTTCTTTTATTCATATAACGACCTAGGTTCTCATTGTCTATCCATCGCTAATACTAGGGTTTAGGCTAGATCGCTCCATGGGTAGTTACAGTTCGGGCTGTTATAGTTTAGGTGGTTACTACTAGAGTTCGGACCGGGATGTTACAATCTACCCCCCTTAAATAAATTTCGTCCTTAAAATTTCACGCAAAAGGTTATAGATGATTACTTGCATCTCTTCTCTTCAAAGTTGTGTCCTTGAGTTACTTTTTTTCTTTTTATGGAGGGTGTGGACAAGGTTGGGTTGATACGTTCAACATTTTAGAAAAAACGGTTGTTTAACCTTACTAATCTCTTAAACCGACTACTATAAAATTTTCAATGATCATGTAGCATACTTGTGGCGCAAGAATTGTTTGACTAGCAGAGATCTATTCCGACCAATTAGTTCTTCTATATTTCTATTTCATATATAGATAATCTCATAGTGTTGTTCACACATAAAACCTCACATGGTTGCCAAAGCTAGTTGAAAGCTTGTTATTGTAAGCGGCTTTGACCGAAAATACGAATTTCCTTCAATTTCTTTTATGCTCACTCTTACATACTTTTGATGGTTCAGAACTGGGTGTTTAGATTGCCCAGGTGAGATGCGGGTCTTGGTTAGGTATAGTAGAGAACTTAAGTTGGTGTATAATCTCCTAGATATACTTTTCGCTTGTAGCTACCAATGTGTCGTGGGGTTTAACCAATAGAAAACGAGTGATCTTGGTGAGAAAATCCATCATAACCTTAATGTTGTCGTTTCGTTGAGGTGACCCATAATAACTCAAATGTAGTTGATGCGATCATAACGATCCTGGCAACGAAGTCCGCAGTCACATGCTTCCGTTCCTATTCTAGTCTTTCCAAGTGTTGTACCGTTTCTCATAGCTTTTGCCGTTGTTCCTTCGCATATTGGTACATAGGGTTTGAGTGTTTCTTCTAATGACTGGATCGTTTCTCTCCGGTGGTTGGTCACTTTAGGGCAAATATTGAGTCGTATGATTTATTGTGGTTTGATGGTTAATTCCCCATCAGGCTCCTGATGATCATGGTTGTTGTCAAAAAATTTTATTGAAGGTGGGAATGGCAGGATTCGAGTTCAAAAAGGCTAATGTGCATACTCAAGGTATTTTGAGCTTGAGGTTACTTCTTGTTTTCCACTTCTCTACTGTCGGTACAAACTTTTTGCTTCTCGGGTTGTTGGGTTTGTGGGTCTCTTGATGTGAAGTTGTTGTTCCTAACTGTAGGTGACTGGTGGCATAGTTCTACTTATCGGGTCCTTTGAAAAGGTGTAATCAGTTGAATAAACTCTTACTTAACCATTCCTGCAGTTGGTGGTCTCAGTCTTCAAAACTTCGTTAAATGCGGACGTTGATGATACTTTGAGTCGTAATGTTGAGGAAAGATTACCCTATAATTCGAATAGGTGTTAAGAGGTTCCTATACATGGTCCTAATAGCCTGACGATCGTTGTCACTCACAGAACTATGGGCAAGGTTTTGAAGAACGACATACTAAACATGCATGGAGTTCAATAAGGATGGTTAGCTCAATCTTATTGGTTTCAGAGAAGGAGACCATACGGGAGTGACTAGATAAGCATTTGGCTGAGGATTTCAAATGGTATAAGCACGAGATGCCGCTGGGGTTAGAATATCTTAGGGTGGACTCTCAGATGGTTTAAAGGGGTCATAGTTTAAAGCAATCACTGTTGGCTTGGGTCGAAAGGTCGATTGAAGCTTAGATGCACTAGAGATAAGAAATCAGCAATTAATGAATATTACAAAGAGGAGGTTCTCGGGATCAAACTATACAACATCTGAAAAGGTATACTTTAGCAATGGGTAGCCAAAATGGATATTTGCCCTGAAATTACGTCAGCCTAACATATTTTAATTCAAGCATCCAAATCAACTCCCTATGTTGGGATTTCAAGAGTTTTCAAAATTGTTTCAGTCAGAAGTAGTATTAAAGTCAGGAAAATGAATGGTGGTGAAGGATTACCACCGAATGTTACTGGGTAGCATCGTTGAGGACCGGTGCTATTAGAAGCAAGGGATTTTAACCGGGTATAAGAGTTGATACACGGGTCTGGGAAAAGAAACTTATATGGGTGAGATTGCGGGGTTTTAATGACGTTCCTTCAAAGCTTATGCTACTCCGAGTGACTTATCACCTAGGGTTTAGTTAAATTGTTGGTGGTTTGATCGTCTATCAACTATCTAAGAGAGTGTCGAGATTTGGGGATTGTTTCCATTCTTATTTGTCTTCATGTTTTTTGGGATATTGTAGATTTTAGTTTGAGATTATGAGATAGCTTATGATTTTGAGATAGTTTATAAGAAATTTAACAACGAATACTTGCATTTCATTCAACACGTAACAGGTACAAGGTTCTCAAAAAGTTCACATAGCATACACACAACCTTCAAACAAGAGAAAAAGTATAGCGTCTAGCGTAGTAAAGCCTAAACAAACAAATGCGGACAGAAGTGGCGGACAATTACCTCGCATTCCCAAGTCGCTTCGAAAATGCCGTAGTAACGCCACTAGACCTCCACGTACCAAATGTTTCCTAGCCCTCTACGAGCTCTATCTGTGATGGCCATCCGTATCTCTTCGTAAGTCTTCAGATCATCGAAGTTGATATCCGAGCTACGTGGGTCAATGATTCCTCATCTATCTCTCGGCATTACTGTCTGCAGCCATTGGGTTTTTACTAAATCTCCGAGTTGCTCCTTAAACCCTGGCGGCACTTTCATTCAGTATGCTGTTTCGTCGTCTTTCCCTAGAACCTTTAACGGACCTATAAATTGAGAGAAAGATTTCGACTTCCTCCACTTCTTTGTCCTTTCTGGGAA
This sequence comes from Heliamphora pulchella, assembly GCA_032270985.1. Lineage (NCBI taxonomy): Eukaryota > Viridiplantae > Streptophyta > Magnoliopsida > Ericales > Sarraceniaceae > Heliamphora > Heliamphora pulchella. The sequence continues at coordinate 7,821 of JAULJZ010052522.1, forward strand.
TACTCGGGAATAAATCTACTCGCCAATACGGTAGTCCCTGGAATTATCTTGGCGGCTCCAGTAGGTTGTTGCATCTGTTTCTTTGTCGTCATCTGATTCGGGCAGTGGCGCCTCTAGTGGATCATAAAAGAAGGCGATGGCTCACTTCTCGTTCTCGTCGTCATCCTCAAGTTCCTCCTCATTATTTTCTCTGAAGTCTACCTCGTCCCCAACTACGTCAGGTTCTTCGTTTACTCCTACTTCCTCGACCACTTCTTCTCCCTGAGCTGGCCACCCGTCTGAAAACATCCAGGCCAACGAAAATAAGTCTACTGGGTCTTGCTCTTCAGCAGGTTCTTCCTCTAGGTCTGAGTCCTCTGGTTCCGATGCCGCCCATGGTTCCCTGGCTGGTTCTGCGTCAAACGCCATCCTAAAGAAAGTAAGATAGAGAAAATCCTAAGGTAAAGATTTTAAGTTGTTAAAATTATAGGTGATAACTTAATAGTACAGACACTCTACAGAGTTTTCTACGCTACAGAACTCGCGATCTCCCATTTTCCAAGGCCTGAAGGTTCACTAAACCTAGGCTCTGGTACCAACTATGACACCCTGTTCCCCGGGCATGTCAGGACATATGTAACTATAAATAAAGGACATATTCTAGCCGAACATTTATAGATACATAAGATAGTTACTATATCATTAACGGTTCAAATTTTGTTCGAATACTTAATAATTACAGTCATCCAGAAAACTTAACAAAAGTTACATTATGTCCGTGAAAAACTGAACAAAAAGATCAAAAGAAAATATCCTACGTCTTCAAGCGACACTGTTGGGGTCTGCTGGCTCCTGCCACTCTCCCTCTTCCACAAAATCTTCACCTTCAACGAACCCGCATTCTTCAAATAATTCTTCATCTTTACCTGTGGCACGAATGCCATGAGCCAAAGCCTAGAAGAAAATTCTCTAAACCGTCTAACAAACTCACAACAAGATATTCAACAATACATATCGTATAATACCCAATACAATTTAAGACCAAAGAGACAGGCATTTTAGCATTTTCAACAGGGTAAGCATATATAGGAGCAATTATGCAAAAGCGTAATGCATATGAATGCAATGCAGTTGCCCAACCCATCAAGCATCAAGAATAATATCATAAATTTCACGCTAGAAATTACAAAGTAGACTTGATGGTATATTGATCACTTAACATATCCTAGCCTCGTTACGAAAGGTAAACGCTCGCCTTGGCTACATGCCTCAACCATTTTACTCAATGGCAATGGCGTGGGGGCAGGCCACCTAGTTTATCAGCCACCCTTATACGGGCCAACCGTCCCACATTAAGCACTAAGATACTCGTTAAGCATCAACCTAAAGTCAAATTAAAAACAGGGATTTCAAAAGAAACTTCACATTATTTAGAGTACCAAGATGAGGGATTTAGGACTGCCATAATTGGGCTCTTCTCCGAAGTTACCACCGTAGTGGGATTAGATCCGCCGAATTAGGCTCTTCTCCGAATTACCCTTCAAAACATCGTGGCAATGGGGTTTAGGTCTTCCATAATTGGGCTCTTCTCCGAACTTACCCAATTTTCCCGTGTTAACACCGCTTCTATAATTTAACCATAACTCAAGGAGCAACGAAAATCAAGAGGACATATACCCAACAAGTATGACCGAGGTTTAAAATAATCAAAATAAATGTACAGGATGCAACCCACAATGATAGATACAAAAGAGACTTCAATAACCCAAGATGCCAGTGTAGGAATGCTCATGATGTGCAACATACTTCTCGTGTGCAAATAATAATAGCATAGCATATAAATATGAATTGAGCTTCTGTTAGCTACTATTTTGGGGCATCAATTCAAGGGCTATGACTCTGCTTTTTCGTGGGCTATTAGTTAAGGTGTTCCCTACAAGTTTCATATTTTGAGTTAGGGAAAGTTATTTGGAAAAAGTTTGAGAATTTGGCCAATTTATAAAAAGGGTTCAGTTAGCCTAAAAAGGGTCTGCAGAGTGTGTTTTTGACAGAAAATACTCAAAATATTTGGGGTATCATACGAGGGTATTTTGGGTTGATTGTTTCTCAGTATTTAGTTTAATATGTTAGATACATTTTTCATGTTTACCACTTTTGGATTTGGCTTCTAAAAAGTTAGGTTTTGGGTCTCACAAAAATGTGTCTCAGAGAGATCTGTCAGTCACTAAACCTTAACAGTGACTTTAGGAAGGCTTTTGACATATCAAAACTTCATTGGTTTTGCTCATTTTTGGTGAACAGAAATATAAATATGTACTCTACAAGTTTTACGTATTGACCTAAGCTTTGTTCTCACTCTAACTTAAGTTTTTTAGGTCTGCAACTCAGAGTGGTCAAGATCTGACACTCTTTGGAAAAAATGAGATATCTGGAGTTCTACCCAGCACAATTACTTCAAACCAATTTTGTATGGAAGATAACTCAAAAATATAGATCTGGACCCAAACATAACTTTAAGACCATTTTTCTACATTTAGTTATGATAATTTAAAGTCGGTGGTAGAAAATAAGTAAGTTTAGAAAATCACGCTACTTAGGGTTTTGGCTGCTTAGCTTATGTTGTGTACATTTTTGACATGTTTTGTTTACATGCATATTATAAACACATAAATCAAAACTCCAGAATACACACAAGTCATAAAACTTAAAAACATACACATACAAGCTCGGATTTGGGCAGGTAAATTTCGGCCATGCAGTGTTTGAGAGACTAAAAAGCTATTTTGGTAATTAATCGGGATTTTAAATTGTATTTTAATGTATTTTTGTCTATATAAATGCATAAAATAATAATTTTATGTACCTAAACCTACTAAAACCTATTATATTAATGTATTTATAATTAATTTAGTCTTTTCATGATTTATCATAATTTTGATAGCAATTAAATAAATAAGTATAGACTTTTAAGCTAAATTAAATTAGTTTGACTATAATTGACTTTTTAACTTATTTGTTGTGTAGAGATTTTAAATAATTATTTGTTTGCTTTTGTTCACCTATATTATTATATTATTATGTATATTACTTGTATAAATAGTATTGGGTCAAAATAATGCTTAATTTATACACCTTTTTCTCATTTTTAAGCTTAAAGAGGCAAAAAATAACTTTTTGGGCACATATCCCTAGGTGGCTGGCCATGCAAGGGAATTTTGGTCATTTTTGTTGTTATTTTGTATTTTATTAATTAATTGAATATAAATATCAGATTTTGGGTGCCCATGTGTAAAATTTTAAATTTTTAGGACTTTTTGATACACTAAGGGTAAAATGGTCATTTTACCCTAATTATGGAAATTTTTTATTTTTAATTTAATATTTTATGTTATTTACTTAATTTAAGTTGTTCTGAGACTTTTTTGAGTGTTATGACTTTGCCTCTAAGTATTTAGTGTCTTTTAGGGTTTCTAGGTCAAAATTAGGGTTTCGAATTACTTAGAGTTTTCTTTTATTCATATAGTGACCTAAGTTCTCATTATCTATCCATCGCTAATACTAGGGCTTAGGCTAGATCGCTCCATGGGTAGTTACAGCCTGGGCTGTTACAGTTTAGGTGGTTACTATTAGGGTTCGAACCGGGGTGTTACAACTCTTAGGAATTCAAACCCAGAGCTCTGATACCATTCTGTCACGCTCCAAACTCATGGTCACGTGAAACACCCACAAACAACCAATCGAAACACCTAACCCGAGAGTACACTCTCAAATTAAAGCATACATGCATTTAATATATTCGTCCAAAATGCTTACATTACACGGTTCTAACACCGAAAAAACATGTAAACATACCAAACTCAAAAGAACAAAAAAGAATACTATAACTCTTTCGCCCCTCCAGCCACCCCCAAATCAACCCGCGTGTTGGTACCTGAAAAATATTTCAAATCCCACACCGTGAGTCAAAGCTCAGCAGAAACTAAACAAGCATGCAATATAAACAAAACATGCTCAGAAAATAAGGTGCAATTTTCTACTCACATGAGTCATAAAAACGGTTTTATATCTGAACTCATACGAGCTCCAGAAGAATACAGTTAAAAAAATTGATTTTATACGAGGACTCCAAAGAGTCTCAAAGAAAATAGTTTTGAAAATGATTTTTTATCACGACTCATCAGAGCATAGAAAATAACTTGATATATAGGTATAATACAATGCTTCACCTGCAGAGATAGACTCCTACGAGCCAAGACTCCCACGAGCCCCACATGTAACACAAAATCGACTCTCACAAGCCTTATTAACAGTTTTATCACATAGGTAAAGATCTATACTCAAACACGCATCCACTGGATAAAATCGCAAACCACGAGATAATACCGCATACCACGGGCTAACACCGAACACTACAGGATAACACCGAATCAACATATGCATATACAAAACCAATGCCTTAAATGCTTCAAGATCACATATGACCGCATAGAACCACATACCCGTCCTAAACCATGCAAGAAGAAAACTAACCATAGATCTATAAGCACAGAAACATGTATAACCACGACGTTCCACATAACGATGCCACATAACCCAACACGACATCACATGCCGCACACCCGTCATTCGCTCACCCGAACGACCCGTCCACTCACCAGGACAACCAACGATGCCCACACTCACCCTGCATAACCCACGACGCCCACACGTGCCCAACACAACCCCACAACGCCCACACGGCCAACACCGACCCACGACGCCCACACACCCTGCACCCAACGGTGCACTAACCACCACACACACAACTGTGCCCCAACACCCTGCATGAAATTACCAACACCCTCTCCGTGACTTCAATCGACTAGACCCCATAATCCAATTAGCTAAAAAATCACTAGAGGAGAGCAGTCGATCGAGCCCCATAACTCAATCGATCGAGAGGCCACCACACGACCAACCAAAACCACCAAAACGCCCACACAGAACCCCAGTCGACTGACCTCCCATGACCAGTCGACTGAAAATACATTGGAAACCAAGAAAAACCAAAACAAAACCAACTCAGTCGACAGACCTCCCAAGTCCAGTCGATTGACCTCCCAAAACGACAATCCAGTCGACTGAATAACCCAGTTCAGTCGATTAACCCCCGGCAAAAACAATTTCTGAGCCACTGTTCCAGCCCTCTCGAACCCCAAATGAAGTCTTCAAACTCTCATCTAACACCGTCGAACATAAACATGCCCAAGCCTAACACCAAAACCTCAAAAGAAATACCCGAAACACGATTTCATCCAATCAAAACTGGCGAAAAATAGTTTTAAATCCAAAACCCGACCTTTGATACAAAAAGCATTTTTCATGCATTTTGAAATGGTAAAACTACACACAATTACACGTAACACCCTTATAAGATATTAGAGTCTAGGATCCTACCTCGTTGAGTTAAAAACTCGATGCCTCAATCCACGTGCAAAATTGAGCTTCACCGAAATGAAATTCCATCTGGATGGATGCGTAAACCACAATATCATTATCGAAAATCGAGCCCCGAGCCCCCGAGAAGTTAGAGAGAAGGTAGAGAGAAAATGAAGGAAACATAGCTGAGAAGTTTTGAAAATATCTTTTAAAAATATCTAATACCAGATATTTATAGGCCATAAAAATATCTTTTTTTGTTTTTTTGAAACCCGCATCATAGTGCCTAATGGCCCCGGAAACCAACCCCACATGCGTATCTAAACCAAAACATGCATATAAACGTATATAAACATGCTGAAATAAAACGGCCAACACGCGTCGAAAAACGCCGAAAAAGAAAATGGGTCAGGGTCTCACAGAAGGTTTAGTACTTTAGTTGGTTCACACAAGTTCTCTCTTTGATTAAAGAAAAACAAAAAACTTAGACCCAGAGAGAGATGGAGGATGAGAGATATGTTTTGATCTAATGAATTTGTAAGGACCTGGTACCTGTTTATTTTATTCTTTTATATTTTTGGTAAGAGAAGAGAAAAAATTAAATTTGAGCATGGGTGCCATAAAATTTTGCTCGTTAATGGTTGACTTAATGATATGTGAAAGTGAAGTGGAGATACATGGTGATGAATGGTTTTGATATGGCTATGTTAATGGAGAAATTCAAATAT
>JAULJZ010052533.1:0-13945 GCA_032270985.1 Heliamphora pulchella
TCTCGGCTAGGACAAGTGGTACAAAGTCCTTTCCCATCCACATCTGGCCAGCAATGTCAACTAATGCACAGCTAACCCGCCCATTAGAAGGGACAAGAAGATACTGGGCAAGAAGACAGAAGTAAAGAGCATAATGTCGCCACAGCTAAAAGTCGACATCACTAAGGTCACCGGTAGAACAGAATTTGTCAATGATCCAGGGTATGTCAAGACAGTCATCCTGTGTTAGAAGAGAGGCTTCCATCCTAGATAGACCACAAAGTTGTGTCACCTGCTAACGGGTTGAAAGAAAGAAAGTGGGAACCACAACAGAGCTCCGAGGGGACAAATCCAAAATAGCAGTAAATTCCTCCACAGTAGGGCATAGCTCTTTAAGGACGAACCGAAAGATGTGGGAATGCGGGTCCCATAACTGAGCAGCCGCTTTCAGTAGAGGCCCATCAATCTTTATGGCCATGAGAGAAAATAAGGAGTTGATACCGAAAGGGACGAAGTTCTAACGATCGACATAGGAGAATGCCTCAATCCATCCAGAAAAAGGAGAAGCCATCTGAGTTGGAATAACAGAAAATGGGGCCTCCGGGGCTGTATTTATAGAGCAGGAAAAGTCTGGAGATCGAAAAAGCAAAAAAAAAGTACAGTCAATGTGGCGACCGCCACCTTGGAGTGGGCGACCACCAACTTGAAAGGGAACCGTACAGTGACATCAGCTCTTTGACCAGGCGACCACCATATTGGATTGTGGCGACCGCCATGTCAGTATTGTAAAAGTGGCGACCGCCATGTTAAGTAGTGGCAACCGTTGTGTTCAGATATGGCGGGTGTGTATCAGTTTTGCAATTTTTGTGGTTTGTGTAAGTTTTGAACTTTGTATTACGCATCCGTGGCAGTTTAGGCAGAAAGTAAAGGAGAATAATATAGACCAAGTAATAAGGGGCACGAAAGCCCAAAATGCATCAGAAAGGGGTAAAGTAATAAAAAACTGGGGCACTCAGCCCTAAACAGCAAACTAGGGCACACAGGCCCATGAATCATGAAAATGTATAAGAGTGTATCAAACTGGAGTACACGGGCCCATCAAAATAAAAGTATCATAAAACTAGGGAGGGGAAGCTCTCTATCTCTCAGGTATACCTCGGGCGAACCCTGCGGGAGGAAGAACTGGCCTCGTCCGAGCTGACATCCTCAAAAAGTTGCTCGATGTCATCACTACCGCTGTCGGAGGAAGAAGACACAACTTTAGAGCGACTCCGAGCGGAAGAGACAGATCCTCAAGCGCGAGTTTGAGAAGATGCCCGGGAACCACAACCCCGAGCTAGAGCAAGAAAAGGAGCAGGGGCACATGGTGGTACTATGCCAGTAGCTGGTACTAGAGGCTGTCAAAAGAAAATAAGGATCAGAGCAGAATCCACAAAAGGGAAGAAAGGTTAAAAAGGGTTATGAGGACACTTACTATAGCTGCTGGAGTGAAAGTGATGCCGGCCGCTCGGACAGTAGCATCAAGTTGATGGATTAGTGCTCTCTTACAAGTAAAAACCAGCAGCAGGTGATTTAGCCACGCCTGATTAACCTGTAAACAGAAGTTAGGCAGTGTAAGTAAACAAAGCGAAGAAAGAAACCAAATGGAAAGAGAAGGGACAAAGACAAACCTGACTGAGCTCGGTCCTGAACTCAGGTGCTGGCGGAACGGGAACCGGTAGAGGGAAGATGTAGCCGTATGCTACTGTCTGAATCTCCAATGGAATCACCGGACCTCTCATCCCACCAGCAACAACAGTAGCAGCTCTGGCAGCAGCAACTTCAGTAGCACCGGCATCAGCAGCTTCAGCAGCACCGGCATCAGCATCCTCTTGTGCCCATCCCCTCTTCCTGCCACCAGGGGTAGCTGGACTAGGACCTAGTGGTCCTAACAAATGGGCCCGGGCCTAGGCTGTGTGGTCCCCCTCTGGTACCAGTAGCTCCGCAACATGCATCCCCACTAGCTCTAAAAGAAGAGCTTCCCGGCTCAGGTGATCGATCCGGCCCATACAGGCTGGAAGGACCATTGGGATTCGGAAGTGATCGAGGCCAAGCAACTGGCGAACCACCCGCTCTCCTAGATAATACTCCCGTCCGAATGGACCCTCTAGCAGAATTCGACTCGAAATGAAATCTCGGCTGCACATCATATCTACACCGGCCCGATCCTCTACCCCTTTCCAAACGTCCTAGTGACCCTGTAGAGTACAGTGAATAGTGTAGTGTATAGTAATCAGTAAATAGAATACAATGATTAGTATGCAGGACAAAGAATAGTACAATACAGTGCAGTGTAGTGAGCAGTAATGTACAGTGCAGTAAACGATAAATAAAGGCACCTAGTCAGGAGGGGTTAGCAGGTCCAAAGAGACCCGAAAGCGATCTATGTCCTTCCCTCCAGCTTTCTTCCCCTTCAGCCCACGGGACCACCGGACTACTTGGGGAATGACTGAAGGGTCTGCAGAAGAGTTCACCGGGACATAAAGCCCAAGGAACTCATAGGTCCACAACTACAAAGAATAAGATGTCAACAAACAGATAATAACAGATAACATAAATGAATGGAGAACTGTAGAAACTAAATCATATCTCCCAGACCCTCTAGTATCCCCCAATGCTGAGCTCCTAAGGAAACTAGGTCAGAGTCCGCATAAAGCTGTAAAGAGTGGCGAGAGCAGCTCTTCCCAAATCAAAAGATGCGACCCAATCGAGACGAGCCAGGCCGCCCAAGTAATGCAAATGAATGGTGTTCTCCTTGTTCGAGAACAAAGAGGTGCCAAACATATACATCAGGAAGCCTCGGGCAACCCACTCATAGTGGTGAGGCTCGGTGCACTGGAAATGTCTAAACCGCTCAAAAAACTAGGTATACCGAACCCGATCGCGATCTATCTGCGCGGGGATAGCTCCAAGGAAGTACATCAGGGCATCAGCAGAACGAGCGATGGTTGGGTAGAACGGAATAAGGGCTTCTCCAACCCGGATGCCGATGATCAGCGCAAAATCCAGAGGCATCAAAGTAGCCTCGAATGTGGTAAAACGGAAGGTGGTGGTGGTATCCCACCACCGCACCGCCAGAGCCATCAACCATACCCGGTCATTGCTCGTCCTACCCAACAAGGGTATGAAGCGAGCAAAATCGGAGGCATCAATAAAAGCTCGCCTAGGGGCAGGGAGGGCATTATACCACTCCAACACCTCTCCAGAGGCAGAACCTTCGAAGCCATAGACATAGTAACCAACCTGAAAAGAGAAGACGAGCAGAGGATACATAAAGAGCAGATCAAACACATGAAATATGCAGCAGATAACCATAAGCAATAAAAAAAAACCCCTAGGTTCGTGTGTTAGTGACGACCCTTCGGTTCTTTCAAGCCCTAGAAAACTAGGCACCTTAACCCTAGGTTCGTGTGTAAGTGACGACCTTTCGGTTCTTTCAAGCCCTAGAAAACTAGGCCCCTTAACCCTAGGTTCGTGTGTAAGTGACAACTCTTCGATTCTTTCAAGCCCTAGAAAACTAAGCACCTTAACCCTAGGTTCGTGTGTAAGTGACGACCCTTCGATTCTTTCAAGCCCTAGAAAACTAGATACCCTAACCCTAGATTCGTGTATAAGTGACGACCCTTCGGGTGACGACCCTTCGGTTCTTTCAAGCCGTAGAAAACTAGGCACCTAAACCCTAGGTTCGTGTGTAAATGACGACCCTTCGGTTCTTTCAAACCCTAGAAAACTAAGCACCCTAACCCTAGGTTCGTGTGTAAGTGACGACCCTTCGGTTCTTTCGAGCCCTAGAAAACTAGGCACCCTAACCCTAGGATCGTGTGTAGGTGACAAACTTTCAGTTTTTGCACGTCCTAGTAAAAGACTAGGAATCCCAAGCCTTGGTGCACCAGACAAATCTCTATTTTTTGTGTTAATCATTCTATAAAATAATTAAAAAATATATATAAAAAAAATCTCTTCCCTTTGATATCTGTGTTTTGCCCCTTTTGTCCTAACCTTTTAAGATTAATTTTCTAGGAATCTTTGAAAATTTACTCCAATCTTCTAAAAAAACAATTCTCAAATTCTTAGGAATTTTTAAAAATTTCTAACATTTTCTTAAAAAAATTTCTCAAATTTTTAGCAATTTCTAAAAATTTCCAAAATTTTCTTAAAATTTTCCTCAAATTTCTAGGATTTTCTAGAAATTTTCCTAAATTTTTCGAAACTTTTGAAAAATTTCCTTATTTTTTCTTTCTCTTAATTCTCTAAGATTTTTGAAAAATATTCCTTAAATTTCTAGAGTTTGTGAAAAATTTGCCCTAAATTTTAAAAAAAATTTGACAAAATTGCCTTTAATTTTAGAATTTATTTATTATTATTTACTCCTTTAGTTTTCATGCCCCAAACACAAAAATAAAAATTTTCCCCTTAATTTTTATGTTTTTTCTATAAAAAAAATTCAAGCCTTTTGTGATTTTCATTAAAATAATCGCTCTTAATTTTCATTGTATGTTCAAATCCTAGTGTCTCTACTATTTTAATCTCCATTGCATAAGTACCTAAGCTAGGATTTCCAGTACCAAATATCATACAGCAATGATCATCAATATCATCATAATCTTAAATCTTCATTCATCATATCAAGTCACATCACCATCTGGGGATCCTAAGCATGCATCTACGTTTGATAAATCATTCTTTGATATTAAAACGATAAAGATAGGATACATACCGAAGGTCGCTGGTAAGAAATGTGGTGGTCAGGCTCCCACAGTAGAACATCGACAACAACAGCGTCGGTAGGAGGCTCGTAGCGTCTCATCTCGCGCGGAACTACGCGATGGGGAACTAGAGCGTAGGTGTGCGGGTTGAAGGGTGCTGGGTGGCCCTCTCCGGCGTTAGGATCCAAGAAGTCAGCTACCTCAGCCTCAGCAGCAACATCAGCAGCTGCCTGTGCCTCGGCAGCACGGTAGGAGGCACACTCTGCCTCGAGTACAAGGGCGTCCATCGCAGCGGTGGGCTGCGTGGAAGTGACCCCACCGGCAGGAAGACTAGAGGTCGTGCCTCCGAGAGTCCCCATAAAAAAACTCCCAGTAGCAGAAGGACCCCGTCGTTCCCCAAGATCATCATCTCCATGGCCCTGGCCCGCCATGAAGAGGAATGGGATCACAAACAGAAGGGTAAACATCGTGTGAAAGCTAGAGCAAGAAGCGGAGGCACAAAAGGCTAAAAGACAAGGGAGAAGCAAAGAGGAGTTCGAGAGAGTTTGGGAGAATAAGGAAGCTAGAGAGAGAAAGGATATGAGAGAATGAGCCCTCACTCGCGCATCTCAAGGACCATATGAGCGTTTGAAATTGACGGTCGAAACTTCTAAAGTGAGCGACCGCCATGTTAGTGAAGTGACACATGGCGACCGCCATGTTGAAAGGGTTTTTATCCGGTAGCTACCATGTCAGAGGGGTTTGGGCTTGGAGACCGCCAGGTACGCAATAGTCACATCAGATCAGCTTATGATGTTTTGGGGATTTAAAAAAAAGGCTGTTTGGGGCTTTTTAATGCATATTTTGTTTATCTTCTCATTGTTTGTATGCATTTATCTTATTAATGTGTTCTTTTTGCTTTATTAGCAAAAATAATTTTTAGAAAACATAAAATTTTAATTTTTTTTTTCTTTAAAATTTTTATTTTTGTGTGTGTTTTTTCTAAAGATGATTTTGAGAGCTTTTCCAAAAATGATTTTGAGTGTGTGTTTTCCAAAAATATTTCAAGAAGACTTTTGTGTGTGGTTTTTTTCTCGATGAATTTAATTTTAAGCTGTAATTTGGTTTTTAATTATTTTTATCTCGCTCCTCGTCCTGAATTTTTAGATCTAAACTCAACCTATTAATTCACGATCCTTCTTTTTGATAAATTTAATTTTAAGCCGTAACTTGACTTTTAATTATTTTAATCCCGTGCCCCGTTCTAAATTTTTGGGTCTTAACTCGACCTATTAATTCGTGATCTATACTCCTGATAAATCTAATTTTAAGCCGTAACTTGGTTTTTAATTATTTTTATCCCATTTTTTTATCCCGAAATTGTGAGGTCTTAACTCGACCGATCAATTGCTTTCTCGGTTAAGATAATTTCTTGAATCTTAACTCGATCCTTTTGATCATTTTATCCCCAGCCGAGTTCTGAGATCTTAACTCGATCTCTGACTTGCTTGTCTATACTTCCTTGAGATCTTGACTCGATCTTTATGAGTTGTTTGATCATACCAGTGCTTACATCATACCAGCATCTGCAACATGTTAACATTTGCATCATGTTAGCATCTGCATCATGTTTCTTATCTTGCATTCTTGCATTTTACCCCGTGAACTACGTTTTGGTCTGATCCCTACCAAAGAGGTATATAGGCATCTCGATGAAAATAAAAGTATGACCAATATCATATGCAAGCTTGTGTATTTGTGACTTAAGATTGACGGATTGTTCAAACTGATGTTGTCTCTGTATCTTTGATATAACTTGCATCGCGCGTTGCTGTGCAAGTTATATCAAAGAGAGACAACTGTAGACACCCCAATTTGACCCCGCCCAATCTTAGGTGAATCCGATGATGAAAATAGCTGGAATGGTGCCTCAGTACGATCCTCAAAAAATGATCCAAGCTTGGTATTTGAACCCAATCATCAAAACCTTCAAACCAGTGAAATCATCATTGAACCATGGGGTCACCAACTCCATTGTGGCGACTGCCAATAGAATCTCTTTGAAGCTTCACTTTTTTGGGGCGACGGCCATGTCCATACCCGGTGACCGCCAACTCCAACCTGGCAACCGTCAACTTACATAGCGGTGACCGCCATAAGAAGCTTCTGGAACCTTTTCAAAAGCGGTGTTCCCAAACTCTGGACCTGGCGACTGCCAACTCCAAAAACCCTAACGTGTCCCAGAACGTGTCAGCATCTCATTGGTTGAAGAATTCTATAAATACCGTACCCCTGGTACGTTTTCAGGACAGAGAAATTGAGTGAGAGGTTTTGAGAGAGAAGCTCTGCCGAGTCGCCGAGCAATTCCGAGTCCTAACGCTGAAACCTTGCCAAAATACCGAGATCTGAACCTCCGACGCCTACAGTGAAACCTTGCTTGGATCATCACCCGAGGATTGGCCCATCGAAATACATTCCCTCAACTTGAGGATTATTAAGCAATTTAGGTACCTCGTTTGGATTTTCGATCTTTCTAACTCCATTCCCTCTCTTTTGGAGTGATCAAGTTAAAATTCAATTTCAATTCACATTTTTCTTTCATTTACATAATTAATCCTATTTGCTTCATGTAATTTGGTTATTTTCTTTAATGGTTTAGTTGTTCATTTTTTCACATTCACACTTAACACATTTGCTATTTTCTTTCATTCATTAATTTATTAAATAGTACTAATATTTTTGGCAACTACAACTTACTGATATTGTTAGTTATTATAAAAAAATATTTACATTATATGAATGTAATTGTCAATGTTACATTCATATCCTCCAATTAAAATGCTTGTATGCTTATTTTCTTTTTATTTCTTTCTTTTATTAGTTATTATTTTAATGTCTCTTTATTTTCAGTATTAGTTTAATGTCCTCTTTCTTTTTTTTTATTTCTTTTCCTTTTAATTGTAATGTAGCTTTAATTTTCTTTCAATGTACCATTTTCTTTTTTTTGTTTTCTTTCTTTCTTTCCTTTTCTTATAATATTGGTTCAATACTCCTTCATTAGCCTTTATTTCTCATTTTCTTTTCTTTTCTTTATAGTAGTGTAATGTTTCTTTTTAGCATTTTATTTTCTTTTTATTCCATTTCCTTCCTTTCTTTTCCATTTCTTTTTCTTTTCTTTTGATAATGTTTACCCTATTCTTCTTTTCTTTTCTTTTGTTAAGCCCAAAAATCATAGAAGTCTTTTAATCTAATTTTTATTCTTTAGGTGTAATTTTCTTCGCTTTTGTTTTTTCTTCACCTTATTTTCTTTAAATGTAAATAGTTAGCTTTCCTTCTCATTAGTTTAATAAGCATTTTTTAGTTTCTTTATTTTTAATATAAATTTTCTTTCGAAAACTCTACTCTTATTTTTAAAAATATTTGAACTCTCTTTTGTCATGATACTCTTATTTTTGTTTTCTTTGTCAGTAAATCTTCTTTTTTTTATATATAGAATTTTTATACATCTTTTATTTTACATTTCTTATTTCTTTCATTAATTTATCATGTTAACCTAATTTGTTTTAATAAATATGCATGTTTTTTATTAATTATTTTGAAATCATGTTTAGAATAATTTAGCTTATTTTGTAGCCATTCATGTTTAGATAGTTTTAGCATCTTCTAGTATGTTTTTTTATTGTTTTATGCATACTATAATAATTTAGGTTATTTTTGTGAATATTGGATGTGAGAATATTCCATGTATTCTTTAGTTAGAAATTGCATGCCGTAGGACTTAGGAATCCATCCATTTATTTATCCTAATTTGGAGTACTATGTACATATGTTACGTATTTTTCATATTTGATTTTTGATATTCTCTCTTTACCTCTATTTTTCTTATTTGCATGCATTTGAGAAATTCTACCAAAGAACCAATAATGATAAGTAGAGGCCAACCTTATGGTTGGGCGAACGGGGTGCCTAACACCTTTCCCGATTCATACCTTAGTCCCTGAATCCTCTTTCTCTAGTTAAAAGTTTTAAAGATCAGTAGCCATTTTTGTTTTTTTTAATTTTTCTCAAAAACTAAGTGGCAACTCCATTTTCAAGAAAAAGGGGTTTTCAAGATTTAGTATTCAAGGTGTTAAAAATATTTTCTAAACATTTTTGAATTTCCTTATTTTTCAAACGTTCTCCAAAACAACTCCCCAAAATCCCAACGCCATAGTAAGGACTGGTCCATTAGCTTGTCTTTAAGATAAATGAACCGAGAAGTTGACAAAGGTTTAGTAAATATATCAACAAGTTGATCAGTAGAAGAAACATGATGAAGAGTTATCTGTTTAGCAGCAACCTTTTTGTAGAAAAAATGATAGTCCACTTCAATATACTTAGTTCTAGCATGAAAGACCGAATTTGTAGCAATAGATAAAGCTGAGAGATTATCACAAAATAGTCTAGGGGAAGAAACTGAGATATAGAGATCCGTGAGAAGTATAGTGAGCCAAGATAACTCAGCAGTGGCAAGTGCAAGGGCGCGATATTCTGCCTCGGTGGAAGAACGAGAAACAGTGGGCCGCTTTTTGGCATACCAGGAGATGAGATTAGTCCCCAAGAAAACACAGTAACCAGAAGTGGATTTACAATCTAAATGATCACCATCCTAATCCGAATCAGAGAATTCCTGTAGAAGAAGAGGACCAAAACTAAATAATAGGCCATGATGGAGCGTGCCTTTAACATAACGTAAAATACGCTTAACAAGAGCAAAATATGCAACTGTGGGAGATTGCATAAATTGACAAGCTTGGTTGACAACAAACGATAAATCGGGATGAGTGATTGTCAAATATTGAAGTACCCCAACCAAACTTATATACAAGGATGGTTGGGATCAGGGAATGGCAGTATCAGGATGTAAAGGAGGTTTAACAGGAATGGGAGAGAAGAATAGTTTACATTCACTCATACTAGCCTTAAGTAATATATCAAGAGCATATTTCTGTTGAGATAGCAAACATCCATGACCTTAAGGAGTGATCAATAAGTAAAAGTGCCGATCCTATTCTGCAAAATACACTATGTTAAGTCTCGAAAATATATTTAATAAATTGGTTTGTAGTGTTTTTGTCAACAGCATTATCGAGAGTGGCTTAAAGGAGAAAATGGTATAAATTGGGACAAAATGGAAAAGAGGGACAAAATGGGATTTCCCAAAGAAGTTACGTCTGAATGGACGATTCCAGTGTAAGGACAAAATTGGTCCAGTAAGAATCTAGTCCAAACAGCGTCCGGACGAAAATGTTTCTGTAATGATTACGTCCTAACGAGCATTTAGGCAAAACATTGGCAGAAAGAATCACGTCTGAGCGAAAAAAATCTTGCATCCGGACGGAATGTTTAGCATTCGAATAGTGCGCACAGGAGGAGTTGCACCTAGAGACTAAAACTGTGGCGGAACGCTCACCTATAAATAGGTAAATTGGGCTCATTAATAAAAAAAATTAGAGATTTTTAGAATACAACTGATCGAGGGAAGCTAGGAGGCCAATCTGGAAGGCTCAGAACGTGTCAAGAAGTCAAAGACGGAGACTCGAGGCTTTGCTCTTCTTGAACTTTTCATGCTTTCTAGTTGCAACATGAGCGGCTAAGCTTTTTCTGTTCTTAAAGGATGATGAATCCCTAGTCCGGTATCTTAGGAGTAGTTTAAACTCGTTTGTTTATTCTTTATTTTAGATTCAATTCGTTGTATGGTTTGAAACGTTGACGTTTTGATCAACGAGCTTTTAATTTGATTATCTAGTTCCGTTTTTATTTTCTGTGATTGTGAAAATGAGATCATACAACTGTTACATCTGTGCTTTGATATCTGAACATGAAATACTCTATACTTTGTTAGGACGAATCATAGACCGGACGATCCTTGCCAAAAGTTTAGATTGAGTATGCCAGGTTTGGATTTAAGCTTATCTTCTTGATAATCTTTATCGATTTTGTAATCGCGATAGGATTGGATTGAATCGAATAAAGATAAACTAGAGTTTAATTGAAATTAAGAGTTATTGGTTAGGGAGGATTCTAAACCCTTAAGAATCTCTTTCTCATTCGAATTCTAAATTTTTTACTTTCTTAGCTTTTTAATTTACATAGAATCATAGTTCAAATCAAACTCATTTTTCTTAAAAAAATCATTAATAAAATATTTATAAATAAATCATAAGATTTTATATTTTTGGTATGGTACAACACGAACCAATTTTTGGAGCCGTTGCTGGAGATTAAAATCACGATTAAGATTTATTCAATAAATATTTTTGTTCTTGATTTTTTGGTTATTATAATACTACAGTGAATTACAATTTTTCCTTTTTCAGGCTTTTCGAAGATTGAAGACAAGCAAGAGTTGGAACAAACAAGTGCAATGACAAGCAAGAGGATCATCTCTCTCCACGCACTATGAGTTTTAATTTTTGTTTTTGCTTCCAATCAAAGAAAACTAGATTTAGGGGGCTTGTAGCCCATCTTTTGTGCATGCTCAGCCTCCGTTCATCCATTCCAGTTTTAGCTCCCTTTGACCCTGAAGTTGAACACACTTTTCGGACGAACCAAAGAGCTTCACTCAATTCACACACCACACCTACCACCATGGCTGACTAACAACAACAACTGGTAGATCCTCAGATTAAATCTCTAATCGAGTACTTTACTCCTTCAGAATATGTGTCACCCTCCTACATCCAGCTCCTACAGTGGGAGCCATGCACTTTGAGATTAAGACCAATATCAATCAGATGCTTCCATCTTTTTATGGTCTAAGTAATGAGAATCTATACAAGCATATTGATGAATTCCTAGAAATCTGCTCAACAGTCAAAATCAGTAACTTCTCTGATGATGCCCTTAAATTGAAACTGTTCCTGTTCTCCCTCAAAGATAAAGCCAAACATTGGCTTAATTCTTTAGAACCAAACACCATCAGTACGTGGGCTAAACTTCAATAGAAATTCCTTAAAAAATATTTTCCTATAGGCAAGACCAATCAAATCAAGCGCGCCATCACGAGTTTCACTCAACTCGACAGCAAGACCTTTTATGAAATTTGGGAATGCCTTAAAGATCTTATTAGAGCTTGTCCTCGTCATCCGGTGCCAAAATGGCAACTAGTCCAGTGTTTCTATGACTGGTTGACTCCTCAACATCGTTAATTCGTAGACGCCTCTTGTAGTGGAACCTTTATGTTGAAAAATGAGAACAAGGCTTGGACTCTTTTTGAGAGCTTGAGTGAAAACTCACAGCACCAAGCCTCAGCCCCTCATATAGATCGATCCATAGCTCCTTCCACCTCAAAAGCCCGAGGCATATATGAGGTTCCTCAGACACTTGACCTAGTTGCCACCCTAACATGGACTCTAAGTCAGCTCTTGTCCAAAGGTTTAGCCGCAGCACCTGCTGCCCCATCCCCCACCTTTACAGTCCCCATGTACATTATGTGCCAGTTCGGCTCACTTTGTATCTAACTGTCCATCTACTGCGCAATACCCCGAGTTTGTGCAAGAACAGGTCAATGCAACCTAAGGTTTCTCCCATCCGGGTAACGATTCTTTTTCGAGTACCTATAACCCGAGCTGGAGGAATCACCTGAACTTCTCCTAGCGACAACCCAATTAGGGGAACATGCCAACACCACCCTCGAGACTAGCCTTTTCTCCAGGATACAGTCAACCAGCCTATCCACCTCATGTCCATCAAGTCGCACCTCCACCACCTCTTTGAAACACCACGTTTGAGGACAAGGTGTTGAATGCTTTGCAAGAACTTGATACAAAAACTCAACTATTGAGCTCTCATTCTCAGTCTATTGCGAACCTCGAGACACAGGTAGGCCAGCTAGCTGCTGCTATGAGCCGACGAGAGAACTGTAAATTTCCTAGTCAACCAGTAACTATTCCTAAGTGTTAGTTTGCCGTAGAGAGTCAACTAGCTTCTTCCAATGGCTTCAACGAGCAGGCTCAAGTAGTTATTACATTGAGGAAAGGGCGAGAGCTTGAGACTTGCCCCAAAAAGCCTGCACCACCCACAATCTCTAGTGACCCAGAGCCGTTTGATGGCTCCAAGACTGTCCCATCTTCCTCATCTCCTGCACCATCAGCACGAGCTGACACACCTCCGTTTCCTCTTGCAACCTCTCACGAGCCACAGATGAATCTTGTTCTGCCTCCATCCGAGCCTCATGCTCCTTTTCCTACACACCTTGACAGGCCGTCACCTTTCAAAAAAAGAGGAGATGCACTCGAACACATACTCAATTTCTTCAAGCAAGTCAAGATTAATCTCCCACTCCTAGATGCCATAAAGTAGGCTCTGTCTTACGCTAAATTTCTAAAAGATCTTTGCACCCAAAAGCGTAAGTCTAAAACCAACATTCCAAAGAAAGTCCTCCTCACCGAGCAGGTTAGCACTGTTATAGGTCACGACACCATCTCCACACTCAAAGACCTGGGGACTCCTACCATTTCTTGTGTCATTGGCGATCACTAGATCAACCGTGCCCTTCTTGACTTAGGAGCTAGTGTCAACCTTCTTCCCTACTCGGTGTATAAGCAGTTTGGGTTAGGAGAGCTCAAACCGACATCGGTCATGCTTTAATTAGCTGACTGATCCGTTAAAGTACCTCACAGAGTTATTGAGAACGTACTTGTCAAAGTTGACAAGTTCCTTTTTCTTGTCGACTTCATCGTCCTCGACACCGAGCCTGACCTTCAGCTTAAGCACCAGACTCTCATCATCCTTAGCAGACCCTTCTTGGCAACGGCCAACGCTTTGTATAAATTGACGTACATGAGTGATGGATGTCTCCTTCAAAAATATGAAAGTGCACTTAAACATCTTTCATGCCTCTCAGTAGCCCCCACATCACTCTAACTGTTTTGCAGTCAACGAAATCGAAGAGGCCACCAAATCAACACTACCCTTCATATTCAGTGACGACCCTTTAGAGACGTGTTTAGCCCACTTTGGAGCTAACACCTTCGATGTCGAGCAATCCATGAATGAGGTCACTTCCCTTCTCGAGTCCGCTAGTTATCTTGACACTCCGCTATAGAGGCCTCGATTTGAGCCCCTGCCACCTCTATCCTCCATTCCTGCTATGCCCTCTCTGGATTCACCACCAAATCTCGAGCCAAAGCCACTCCCGACTTCACTCAAGTTCGTATTCCCTAGGGCCTAATAGCACTTTACCCACCATCATTGCCTCT
>JAULJZ010052565.1:0-13945 GCA_032270985.1 Heliamphora pulchella
TCATTGCCTAGGCCTCACTGACCTTCATCGGTGTCGACAAAGTCGTCTCTCTCTCTTCGCGACACCAAATTTGGTTGCTCTTAGAGTTTAGAGGTGTGAGGCCATCACCGTTCACATCCAGGCGCTGGAACGAGCTGTCGTTCTTGTCGTCGCCGGCGGCGGATCTGGTGGTGAAGGGGGCGAGCGCAGTTGGTTTGGTGGTGGTGAGGCTATTTGTGGGAGAGATAGAGTGAGATATGAGGTGTGAGATATGGGGTGTGAGATTATCAGAGGAGAGAGAGACCGTGATAAATAGGGGTAATTTGGAAAATTATATTCCGATTAGAACTGTTCTTAAATGAAAATTTATAATGGGACTTAAATATAAGTAACATATAAAAATAGGATTTGGATGAAAAGAATCATTTTTAAAAATGTTATGCTAACTACCGTTCACTTGACCGTTGATAATATGAATATTTTTTTTTAATATTAATATGTTTTTAAAAGTAAAATTTACTATTTTTATAAATATTAATATAATTTACACATATTTATATATATAAGGGCGTGTTTGGAAGTGTTACTATTAGTAACTTAATGATTGTACCTTATAGTAGAAATTGTGAGTGCTTAGTAAAAATTATAACTTGGAGTTGAAATAAAAGAAAAAGTAGTTAAAAGTTGTAGTAGAAGTTGTAGGTGTTTGAAAAATATAATAACTTATAACTAAAATTAGTAGAAAAAAATTAAAAACTAGTAGCAAAGCTTCGCCAAACACCTCCATAGTTTTTTGTGTGGTTAGCATAACTTTTTCTTTAAAAAAGGATTAAATTAAAATAAGTTATTGTTTGGTAAATCGACTTAAAGTTAGCTTTTTAAGATTTTTGGTGGTTTAAAAGTCAATAATTTTCCAACCACATGAATTTTTAGCCTTTTAATTTCAAATAACTTAAAATTAAAAAAATTAAAAAATCAACATAAAATCAAATTATCGAACAAACACTAAATAAATCAGAACTTTTTTTTTTTTTATAGTCAAAGGGCTTTCATGGGGAAAAGAGAGTGCAAATTGGTGAAAAATTCAAAAAGTGGAGAAGGGTGTTTTCTGTTTTGAACGGTCAAATAAGATAAAATGAAATCACAAAAAATTAAGAATCTCTCTTTCTATCTCTCTCTCTCTCTCTCTGTAGATGTATATATCCATTAGGTTCTTTCTCTACCCATGGTGGTCTCATCTACGCCACTAACCCTCGCAACGACGGATCGGTGACCAAGTTCTTCTCAATCTGGTGGTGGGTTTTGATTCGATCGATACGTTTCTCTTGCTTTCTGTTCTTTTCATTTTCCTTTTTTTTTTTTATCTTTTTCTTTTTAGATTGACCTAGGTTGTGCTTTTATATCAACAACAGATAAGTTTTTTTTTTTTTTTTTTTGCGTGGGTTAGGGTTTTGGCGATTTGGGTGTGTAGATCGTCCACTGGGTCGTTGTCTGATGCGTTTTTTGGTGTACTAGTTTTCTTTCCTGTTTCGGGTTTGGCAAGGTACAAGATCTTCCTTTTTGTTCTTAGATTTTTGTTGTTTTCATCTCTCTCTCTCTCTCTGTCTAATTTTGCTCGAGATTTTGTTTATATTCACATACGACATGTATAATAATTTTTGTTGTTATCATCTCTCTCTCTCTCTCTCTCTCTCCATCTAAGTTTGCTCAAGATTCTGTTTATATTCACATGCCATATGTACAATAATATATTTTCATTCTTCCATTTTTTCTGTGTTTTTTATGATTTCTCTGTTTTCCTTTAATTTGATCCCCTACACACACAAACACACAGACACGCACAGAGATCCTTAGGGTTCATTAGTTGTTTTGTGCCCCTTGATGGTTGGTTCTCTGTTGTTTGGTTCCGTTTTTGTTTGTTAAGATCAGCAGGAAGTCTCAGGAAAGGCACATGGGTCCATTGGAAAAGTAGTGGAAGGTAGCTCTTTGATGGGTGCAATGGATCTGGGAATAGTGATGGGCCTATAATTCTTGATACTTTTAGTTATACCTCTAAATCTTTATAATTTTTTTTTCTGTTAATTTTCTATAACTTCACACTTCTTCTAGGTACGCATAACCAATTGCGATCTCAGCCTTTCATGTGCATGTAGGACACACAATACATGTAGGCCCCGCAAACATATGAATGGCTGAGAACATTTTCTGTGGTTGGATTCTGTATATTTAGAATTTTTGTAAATTTATGGTGAAGTATAAAGGCAAATCACGGAATCACAGAAGATAAAAATACTTACAATTGAGTTGGAATGGAAAATGCTGTAGGGATTGGATTTTGTTTTTGTTTCCAGAATTGGAATTCAGAACTCAGAGACTTTAGTTCATCTTTAGCTTTCTTTTGCATCGGTTTGTTAAACTTTTTATGTGTAGGAAACGTAACTGATTCTACTCTGAATATTTGGTTATGATCTAGATTGAAGAGAGGGGACAATATTGTAGATAGCATTACGTGAGTTGTTACTGGTGTTCTAATCATCTGTTAAGTCCGTTTGGATGTTAATTTGTTGCTACCAATTAATTTAAATGCCTCATTAGCTAGTATTACAATTTTTAACAACCATCACTGAGACTCTTCCATTTTTCTTTGTTGTAGTTCATTCGAAGTTTGTGTTTTCTGTTTTGATATGCATTTTGCTTTACATTACCTTCTTTTATTTTCTTCCCAATTCTGATCTAGATTGCTTTGCTATGGAAAATAAAT
The DNA here is from genome assembly GCA_032270985.1 of Heliamphora pulchella. Taxonomy (NCBI): domain Eukaryota; kingdom Viridiplantae; phylum Streptophyta; class Magnoliopsida; order Ericales; family Sarraceniaceae; genus Heliamphora; species Heliamphora pulchella. The sequence goes on from JAULJZ010052565.1 coordinate 2,741, forward strand.
AGTGTGCCAAGAACATCTATTTGATGCTGTTTCTAGTGGTTTTAACAAGGCCTCGTGAGTCTAAAGATCTCATGGATACGTGTTTTCTTTTTTGTTATTTGAACTTCAGATTTTAGTTTCCTTTACATGTGTCACAGATAAGCTTCATTTAATTGTTCATTTAAAATGCCAAAATTCCAAGTAGATATTATTTATTGGCAAAGAAACAAGAAAATGCTTACTGTACAAAACTTAGTTTCTGACATGAATTTATCGATATTGGTATTGATTCGGCAGGTTAATGAATTCTTTATGGTGATGAAACATTGAGTGGGACATTTGTTGTTGCTGATGGCTTCAGTGGGTGTAGCACCTACTTCCGGTTTGAGGGAATCACATACTGTTGGTGTTGATAGGTTGCCTGAGGAGATGAACGAAATGAAAATTAGAGATGATAAGGTATGCCATTTGCTGATTTTCAAGTTTATTTTTTCCCCTTTTAGAAGTCTCTATCTCTCTCTCTCTCTCTCTCTCGCTCTCTCTCTCTCTTGTGCGTGGATGCTTGTTTGTTTTATATGTTCTTTTATTATTTGGTACCATTTAACATAGGCTGTTTTGATTTAAAGGAAATGGAGGCCACGGTTGTTGATGGGAATGGGACAGAAACGGGCCATATAATAGTGACAACCATTGGTGGTCGAAATGGCCAGCCGAAGCAGGTACAATTTATTATTATTATTATTATTATTATTATTATTACTTTTTACTACGTTGAATACCTGATAGCATATGCTTGGGGTTGCCATTTAGATTACTTGTCAATTTTGGCGCAACTCATACACATAGTTTCATTCATTCCACCATTAACGTGAGAAACCATTGATTGGTAGTCTTGTTTTTCCTTATTATCTTTTCCTTTTTGTCTTTGTGCGTGCATGTTGAAGTGAGTTTGGAATTATGTGTTCCTTTGTCCATTAATTTCACATGAGGTGTTCTTGTACATCTATGTGCAGAAGAGCAATGTTATTATGCTGCCTTTTAGTTTGTATACAATAACCACACAAACTTATCCTACTTTCACATGTAAGAGATTTATTTGATTCTACTGTAGCGTAATTGTTTGAATTCTGTGTGCATATTAGGGTGAACTTTATTCATTGGGTTAAGGTAGACATGTGGACTTGTCACTTGGGATGAGCTGCATGATATTGTTATGAAAATTATTATTCTATGTTCCTTAATTCTTTCTTTCACTAGGTTTACTATGTTGATTTTCTCTGTTAATAATTTTCAGACAATTAGCTATATGGCTGAGCGTGCGGTCGGACATGGGTCATTTGGAGTGGTGTTCCAGGTAAAATTGTCTACTGTTTGGCTTGGAAATGGTTGCCGTATATCTTTCCTGATGCACAACAATTTTACATTATTTTATGCTGATATTCTTCATTTATTCAGGCAAAATGCTTAGAGACAGGCGAAACTGTGGCAATAAAAAAGGTTCTTCAAGACAAGAGATACAAGAACAGAGAGTTGCAAACAATGCGTCTTCTTGACCATCCAAATGTTGTGTCTTTGAAGCATTGTTTCTTTTCTACAACTGAGAAGGATGAACTTTATCTTAACCTGGTGCTTGAGTATGTTCCTGAGACCGTTCATCGAGTAATCAAACACTACAATAAGTTGAACCAGCGAATGCCGCTGATATATGTAAAGCTGTATGCATATCAGGTGCGGTGTTATCCCCCTCTTTTTTTTTGGATCTTTCCCTATAGGGTTTATTTGTCTTTTCTACGTGTTTTATTAATATCTTGACACGTAGATTTAAATTTGACACCTTTTTGCATCACCAAATTTCCATATATGCAACACTGCCCATCCCCAACACCCATATCATGTTGTGAAACAAGTATCCAAGTGAAGCAAACATGTTTTAAAGAGTTTGACTATTGCGAAATGGCAACACTTTTTAAATATCACGTGCCTTGGAAAACAGGAAGAAGAAAATGATATGATGGTTGATATTGGCGTTACAAAATGTTATTTATGTATTGTCAAGTTTCTTTTGTTTAACCTTATAACTACTGGAAGAGTACTCTTAGTACTTTTGGTGGCATGTTTTTATTTATTATTTTTCATGTTTTTTAATTATTATCATTTTCTGGGGGTTTACCAACCCATACAGGTCTTCCCTCTTCCTCCTTTTTTGACTGGCTCTTCTCTTTAAATCCCTTTGGCTGATTATTGCATGAATTGTCATCTTAATGCTCTTCCTGGGTGGTCCCTAAGTTTTTCGTTCGGAAGGAAAAAGTAGAGTCGTGATTTGGAACACATAGAGAGACCATAATATGTTGCCTGATGTTTGGCAGATCTTCAGGGCTTTGTCTTACATTCATCGCAGCATTGGAGTTTGTCACCGGGACATCAAGCCTCAAAACCTTTTGGTATGTATAAATGTTTGTGTCTAATTTGATGACTTAATGTAGTTTAATTCTGGGGATGGATTTATGAACTTGCGAATAGTTGGGCTTGAAATTGATAATTCCACTTAAGCAAATTCCTGGCTATGCAGAAGTTTGACTTTAATTTAGGGCTTGGATTGGGTGCCTTGTTAATCTCTCTCTCTGTCTTCTCTCCTCTAGATGTGCACTGTAGTTACCTTTTTTAAGTGGTTTGCAACTTTAAGATATCATTTTGCAGTTAGAACTAGATGTTTATTTATTTCATTCTGTGATTTACAACTTGGTATATGGAAGGGAGAAGGAAGATAAAACCCAAGCATTTTTTAAAATTTAATAATTATGGTGCCCATCCCTTCTCCTAAAACTCCAATATTCAACGTGATTTAGTGATGATTGATTTTTCATGAATATGTTGGTCAATACCATGTCAAATTTCCCTATGAAATGAGTTGGTTTTGGTTGATTATTGGTGGCTTTAGATATTTGACCATTGATGTTATAAAATATTATTTATTTAGGCCAGATTGCATCATTTTTTTGTTGTCTTCAATTGCTTAAAGATCAAGTTTGAAGTTGATGCTTTTTTCATCGATAAGTCAGTTAATGTTATATTTCCTAATTCCTTTTATTTCTGTTAGTAAGGGGCTCTTAGCTTCTGTTTGGTCTAGTTTTTTTTTAAAAAGTTTTTTGCTTAAAAACCTTTGGAAAAACGCCTTCTACTGTAATCAATTGGCATTTTTCACATTTTTTCACTTTTACTTTTTTACAAAAAAGTTAGGCCAAACCCAAGCTCAAGGGAATTAGCCCCTTTTCCCCAATTTTGGACCTTCTTGCTGAACTTTTAGTGATCCATGCAGTCCAATTTATGGAACTCTTCCCTATAAATCTGCAAAGTTAGCAGGAACACTTTCTCCCCAATACTTTAATTTTCTTAGGAAACTTAATATTAACGATAATGATAAGAAATCAAATGCAATAGCCTATTCAGTAAAGGAAAAAGAATATGAAAGGACCTTTGTGTTCATGAAAGATCATAAGCTCAGAATAGCCAAGAGATAACTTATATGGTTATGCATGATTGAGTTCGGTAGCAACTTATGCCTCGTTAAGTGCACTAGTTTTCAGTGTACATCTACTGGTTAATTTTAGAGTAATGCTATATGAACTAACAAATTTAACTGACTTTTTTACTCACACATACACTAACGAATCTTTGGTATTTGAGAAGGGATCAACTGCAATCATATGATAGGGATAGCTCAAGAAAGAACAGTGGAGAGTTATTTGTTAGTTTGTATAATTATCTCCTAAATTTGTAAGGAAACACCTTTTGATCTGAAAGTTTAGGATTAGCTGTTCATATCCCTTCCATCTCGTCTACATTGTCATCCATCTTGTGCTTAGTGATGGGCAAATCCTATTCCAATATCTGCATTTCTTGCTTGTTATTCATCATTGGCCCACCACTTTGCAGTGATAACATGTGACTTAAAATTGGAATAATTTCTTGCAAGGAGTGGTGGTCGTAACAGGGGTGACGGCACCTTGATGAATGTTGGATCAAGTGACCCAATTTTTTTAAAAAAATATTATTATAGTGTGTGTGTGTGTGTGTGTGTGTGTGTGTGTATATATATATATATGTTTTTAAAATATTTGACCCCGTAGAAAAAATTATATTTGATCCCCAAAAACAATACCAACAGATCTCCCACAGTGACCGAGATATGAGGACATTTATAAATATGCATACCTTTTAAATTATTTACACTCAAAGTACAAATTTTAAAGGCATAATGTATAAGTACTTTATGCACTTTGTAGGTTTTATTAGAAAAAAAGTGGGTTCTGCTTAATTAAAAAGATGTTTTTGATACTGTTGACAACGAGGCTATTATCTAGCAATTTCAAAACACGAAACCTCGTCGAATGCAATTGTAGAAGTTTATGTATTTATATATATTTTTCTCAAAACAATAGAAAGAATATATGAAAAGTATATTTTACTTGTCAATTGAGATGTTTAATTTAATTTATATTGTGCGAATAACAGATGATCAATTCTTATTGACTCTATCGGCAAAAATTTCTGGAGTCGCCACTGGGTTGGAATATTAATTTTTTTTGTTGTTTTACTTGCTTTTGAGTTCAGGTTGTGCTGTCATTATTATCAAGAGCACACAAACAAAAAGAGAAAGAAAGAGATAAACTTATTAATTAAGTCAGTGAGCATGAAAAAAATTCAGTTTTATTTTCCTTTAAAGGCTTATCTTTTTGTGTACCTTCTTATTCAAGTAATATTCAGGATAAGCCCATGACAGTTTGTTGGGTATGCATCTGCATTTTTTCCCTCACTGGTGCAAATAGGCATTCTTAATCTCGTGTTAAAATTTTCAGATTATTTTTTTTTGGAGTTATCCTGTTTTTGAAATTTCTTTTGGAGTTCTAATGCTTTTATGTTGTTTTATGTGTACATTGATATACTTTTGAAAGATCACCTGTGATACCCTTTCTATACGGTATTTCTTCCACCAACTCATTAACACTTCGCAACTTTTTTTTTCCAGGTGAATCCTCATACCCACCAACTTAAATTGTGCGATTTTGGAAGTGCTAAAGTTTTGGTATGTTCTCTCTAACATCTTAAGAAGCTTTTAGGTGAGTTGTTGGTTAACAATCTAATATGGTATCAGAGCAGACAATAACTCTTGTGTTCAAGCCTCACAATATACCAAATAATTAAAAAGTACATGCGCGTGTTTGGCTGGTTTCTGTAGGAGAGTGACTCCACATGTGAGGGGGCGTGTTGAGAATATAAATAATGAAGTTATTCCTCTTTCTAACGGTTTGAAATTTTAAATGAGTTGGTGGTTAACAATCTAATATTCTTTTTTATGGATTTTTCTCTCCCTCTTGCAGATAGTGCTCTATTTTTATGTTTTGGTCGAAATGCTTGACTTCTGATAATTGGCAGGTAAAAGGGGAGCCCAATATCTCTTACATCTGCTCTAGGTATTATAGAGCGCCTGAGCTTATTTTTGGAGCAACAGAGTATACTACAGCTATTGACATCTGGTCTGCTGGTTGCGTTCTTGCAGAGCTACTTCTTGGACAGGTGCATAGTTTGTCTTTACAATGTCCTTTGAACTTCAGTATATTTAAATTATGATGCCTGAAGGGCGAAACAAAAGCAAAATCTTTATGATATGGCTTGAACTAAATCTCATTGTTATTTTTCCTTTTGCTGGTTTCAGCCTTTGTTTCCTGGTGAGAGTGGAGTTGACCAGCTTGTTGAGATTATCAAGGTAATCTGTGTGCGCACATTTGTATTGGGATAAATTCCCTTTTCAGGAAGAATGTTTTGTGCAAATGGAGGAAAATGTCCTTTATAGACTTGGCATCTGTGTTGCTACTGGGTGTTGTCATATGATACATTTGTAATGGTAGTTTCAGATATATGGATAAATGAAACAAAGGACATATAATGCAGTTTCTGAAATTACCATCTCTCAGAAGGTAGAATAGTGTCCCCAAAAAAGTGAAATGTTTTGCCATTTTATTTTTAGTGGTATCGAATGAATGACCTCTGCCTAGCACTTCCCAATATATTATGTTCCAACCTAAACCAACTTAGACAGAATCTAGAGCAACAAATTATTAACAACAAAACCAAAACCATCCACTCATATACACACCTCACCAATACTATTAAACAGAAAAAGATAAACAAAGGATCACTCCACCCTTGAAAAAGAGCATCACTCCACCCCTATTATATCACATTCTATTGTCACACCAGAGTTTGAGGGTTTTTTTTTTTTTTGTGGAAATTTGGAACATTGTCTTCAGAAAAAAATAATAAATCATTATATTGGTGGTCTTAGAACAACTGAGGCGGAAATTCTTTTAATGGCATAAAATAAATTTCAAAATAAAAGCCAAACATATTCTTAAGCTTCTTAATACCATCACATTCAAATCTTCTTCTAAATTTGGCCTCTTTAGATTTGTCCACTTACACATTAGGGTGAAAAAAAAAGGAAGAAAAAACGAAAGACCTCACTTTCTATGATGGAAGAAAGAGAGGAAAAAAAAGAAGCATCCCTAAAAACTTCCAAAGAATTTCTAAAATTGTAGTAGTTTTGGTACCTTATGCCTTATGGGCATCTTTGCCTTTGAGGACACTAAAGCAGCCCCCTCCTCGAACTCTCCTCCCTCTTCAACGTCAATTGCTCCAATTTCGATTGGACATCCTCAGCTTAGCGGGCCCGGTCGATGGCACAACCCAGATTTTTGAACCCCACCTCCCCCCCAACAAACCCCCCACGCACCCCCACTTGTGGCCTGTTTCTTTTGTTCTATTGCAAGGCATTACAGCACCTTTTCATTTATATTTTAAAAATGTTTCACTAACTTTGTGCAATCGTTTGCAGGTTTTGGGTACTCCAACGAGGGAGGAAATTAAATGCATGAATCCTAACTACACAGAGTTTAAATTCCCACAAATCAAAGCTCATCCATGGCACAAGGTACAAGGAGCTGAAAATCGTTACCATTGTTAACAGTAATTACATTACAATATGCTAATGCACATTTTGTGTCATTTCTGTTATCAGATATTCCAGAAGCGCATGCCTCCAGAAGCTGTTGATCTGGTCTCAAGACTGTTACAATACTCTCCTAACCTGCGCTGCACAGCTGTGAGTAAATAGACAGTCTTTCCTTGCATTCTTTCTTCTTCCCAGCTACAGATCTGTTCTAATTAGTAATTTCGTGTACTTCGCCTTCTTTATTCTATGGGAAATAGCGACAAACTCAGTTAAGTGGTTACAGATACTTTACTGTGGTTTTTCTTTCCTTTTTTCCCCACATTTTCCGGATTCTGTTATTGAGGTTGAGTGGTATGCTGTTATTATATAGAGGTTGTTCATATGCCATTGCCGGGGTTTAAATAGATATGCATGAAATGTGGTGTCTGATGCTTCCCTTTTTGGGCCTTCCCCCTGGATTCATCCTGGTAAATGCCTGGTGCATGTGGAAAGGGAGCTTGCACATGCACACACAGAAGAAGAGATGAATTGGAAGTTGTTGGTAACAACAGCCTTATATTTGGAACAATAATGTGACTGGTAATATCCATTTTTCCTTAAACAGAGTTCAAGTGGGGAATGTACTCATACGAAACCGTTCTTCTATTGCTTCTTTTGTGATTTGAGACCGGGTCAACTGTTTGATGCATATGAAGTTAAGTCTGTCAAATTGGGATGCGAATTGTATCGTTTTTCTATTTTCCAGATCATGTATTGTACCAAATTGAGTACTGGAAGATATTTAACATGTTTAAAAATATGTCAAACGTGTATTTACTATAATACAAATATTTTGCAATAATTAAACATTAAATATTGTTAACTACCAAGATTGTGCGATAATAAAACATTAAATAATGTTAATTACTGAGATTGTGAAATTATGGTTTTCAAAAATACATTTGTGTGAATCAATACTTAATACATCTGAAATACAACAAAAACATATATTCTTTCTATTGTTTTAATATATCATTGAAGTTTTAAAATTTTAAATGTAAATCTTTCTCAACTAGTTTATTTATTAAAGAAAACTATGCCAATGCTAGTGCCATAAATGAGTGTACTCGAAAGAAACTTAATACTAGACAAGCATATATTTACGAAGGCCGACAAATATTAAAGAAAAAAAAATACTCTCAATATCTTGAGAATGGAGAGCTTTTTATTTTCAAAACTAAATTCATCTAAATGTCTGTATGATATTTATTGCATCATGTATTGCATATCTCGCATATTACATTATGTATCATATGTGTATGGTAATAAGATACATTTTACATACGATATGATATGGGATACATATCGATTATCTCTTTAGTGTATCGAATCGTAAAATACGTATCACGAATTGTAAGATAGATGATGACAATAGAAAGGCTGAATCTCACCGCTCGATGTTAATTGCAAAAGTATGTTTCGTACTGGATCTTTTTGGATTTGCTTCTATTGAAACAAAGTTAACATTCCCATTTCTTGATTTTCTTTGTGGAATTAGGATGATACCACTAGAAAAAGTTGCTTCAGTGTTTCAGTTACTATCTTCTTCCGTGTGAATTCTCCCTTCTCTCTTTCGAGGTTTTGGCTATTAATGTAATTTGTTCAATCCGATGCAGTTAGATGCCTTGACCCATCCCTTCTTTGACGAGCTACGTGATCCAAGCACTCGCCTTCCAAATGGACGTTTTCTTCCCCCGTTGTTCAACTTTAAGCCACACGGTATGAAAACTACTTGAAAGCAAATATTCCTTGGTGAGCATTTGTTTTTCCGACTTATTTCTCTTTTGACATTGGTGATCCAGAGTTGAAGGGGGTGCCTGTGGAGATTTTGGTGAAATTGATCCCTGAGCATGCTCGGAAACAATGCCCTTTCCTCGGGTTATAATATGTGGAAGAATCTGACAAGCAAGCAAATGTTCCATATGGAAGCTACGCTTCTCTGTCCTATTATCCACGAATCTGACAAACAAGCAAGCCTTCTTCCATACGGAAGGTCTCTGTCCTATTATCTATTCCCATTTATTTGTTTATCGTTTCACTATGCCTCTTTGTGTATCATCTTGTTTGTAAAATCAGATCATGGAAATGCCACTAAAACTTGCGCCCAAACTTCGATGGGCTTCTCGATTGCCTTGTTTCTGTATCACCAGAAGATTGTAACGTTTCTCTCTCGATTGCCTTGTTTTTCTGTATCACCAGAAGATTGTACCGTTTCGTTGATGTGGTTTAACAATTATTGTAATGATCTGTTTGATGTCGGGATGGGAATTTCTGTGTGGTCGAAAGCTCAAGTTCTGCAGTTGGAGGGCCTCGATGGCTATCTATCGTTCTTGGGTTTCGAATGAGTAGAGAAAAATGTGAGATTTGGGGCTCCTGAAGCAGGGTTTATGGTTTGAAATCAAAGCTGTTTGAGGACTGAAGGCGCCTCTGTGATGATAATGACTGATTATTCAAAATGTGCTTTGCCTAGTAGCTTAAGAGACAAATTGTTATTTTCTTTCCTGTTATAGGTCTAGCTAACTTATTTCCTGATTGGTAATTAATTTAAAAATTAGTTTTTTTTTTAATTTTTTTTTTTGGCATTTTTAAGTAAAAAGTTAAATTGGGTTTGAAGTAGGATTTTTTGGTAATTTAAGCTTTTAAGTTAGTTTTTTTTTAATTTTTAAAGTAGACAATTTTATCTTTTTATATATTTGATATTAATAATTATATGTAGTTGATAGTGATAATAAATAAGTTATGAATGTGGAGTATTATTGTTTTTTAAAAGTGATAGGAGTTTGAATAAAATTTTCTTGGATGTTTGTGTTTTGACTAGATTTTTTGATTTTTTAGTTTTTTTTTTTTTAACTTTTAGGCTAAATAAGCAACTTTGATGTTTTTAGCTAAAAATTAAAAAAATTAAAAATTAAAATTGCTGATGGGGAAAAAAAAAAATTGAACTCGGGATGTGTGCTGTGAGGGAGGTGCACGGTATGCTGCTGTGAAGCCGAATGGATTTGGTTTTGGAATGTATTTTTTTATGGGCTTTTCAGCCAGAAGGCTATACATATATCATCAACTAATATTAAGCTCATAAATTAATATTTTAACGTGAAAAGTTCAACAAATTTAAAAAATTTGCGTTCTTCTAAAAATACTCATAATTATGTTCGGCATGTTAGCTTGCTTGCACGATATGATTCATAATGACAGGCAACTCATTATCTCTTATTCACATTCGAAGCAAAAATTGCACTCAACTTATTTAGAATACGAAAAAGTAGAATTTCATTCGTTACAAGCTCGGATTCATACTCAAATTTGAAATCGACTTAATCAAGTTGTATCGTTAAGATTATGTTTTGTTCTCATTATTCAATTTACGTATTTCATTTCTTTCACTTTATTTAACGAGAATGATTTTATCAGTTTACGTATTTCACTAAAAATGCGATGATAGCGACTTATTTCTACTCGTTCCTCAGTATCAATATATTAACTCAGTATCGATAAAATTTTCTGTATCTTTAACAAAATATAAAACGTCTATAGATAAATTTACCTCTGTGATTTGAAGAATATTAAAATAACACAGATAAATTTAAATATCTTGTTTGAATAATGTAAGAAATTACGTAAATGAACAGATAAATGTATCTATCTTGTTTTAAAATTGTGAGAAGTTATGTAAATGAACAGATAAATTTATCTGTGCATTTGAAAACACATTTAAAGTGTACAGATAAAATTATCTGTATTGTTAATAGAAGATAAAGTTATCTATATTGTTAATAGAATGTAAAAGTTACGCAGATAAATTTACCTTTAGGATTCGAAGAACGTTAATTTGTCGCGTTATATGTGCTTTCAAATTAACAGATAAATGCATCTACCTTGTTTTAGATTGTTTTAAATGAATATTTGAAAGCATATTTAAATTACACAGATAAAATTATCTGTATTGTTAATAGAAATTAAAAGTTCCACAGATAAATTTATCTTTAGGATTCGAAGAACGTTAACATTACACAGATAAATATTTCTGTGTTGTTGGACACAGATAAATTTACCTGTATAGTTAAAGAATGCAAACATGTCTACAGATAAATTTATCTCTGCGATTTGAAGAATATTAAAATGACACAGATAAATTTAAATCTCTTGTTTGAACTAAGTAAGAAGTTATGTAAATGAAC
>JAULJZ010052587.1:0-13943 GCA_032270985.1 Heliamphora pulchella
AGATTAGATCGACAAGAGGTATTCTTCTAAATTAACTTTGGTTGCACGGGTTTATTTTTGATCGTTCGACGTCAAAAAATTTTTCTGGAGCCCGTTTCAGCGTTTTTCCGTCCAGTTAATTTTTTATCGAAAATTGTTTTACAAAAATAATGATCTTGGCAGTATTACCTCCAACAGTTTTGTGTTGTTGTACTCATGCCATAAGGCTTTTCAAATGCATGAAAAATAAGTTGAAGGTTGAATTTTAAAACTTGCTAAAAAATTGATCCAGAGCCGGACTGCTTGATGGATCGATTGATAAGTCTATCGAGCGGTTATCAATACCTCTTGATTGTTTTGCAGGCCTGTCTAGGGACCGAGAGCAGGCAAAGACTGCTTAATCGGTCTTGAGATCGATAGATCAGAGATTTTAAATTTTTTGTTTGTCTTGGTTTCAAAGGTTAGCTCTTAGGACTCTTCTCTTATCCCTTTTGAACTATATTTTACATATGTTAAACCCTTAGAAGTGTGTTTTTCAATGGTTTTAAGCTTGTTTGGTTTTCCTTTCTAAGCTCATTTGGGTTTAAATGGTTTTGTTGCATCTTTGGCATCACAAAAAGGGTTTTTCTTGAGTGATTTACGTGCCTCGAGTTTGGGGACTTGTGTGAGACCCTGACTCATTTTTTTTTTTGGCATTTTTTGACGCGTGTTTATCGTTTTCGTTGTAACATGTTTATATGCGTTTTTATGCATGTTCAGGTTTAGAGATGTATGTGGGATTGGTTCCTAGGGCCGTTGGGCATTGCGGTGCGAATTTCAAAAAAAGATAAGATATTTTTGTGGCCTATAAATATGTAGTGTTAGATATTTTCAAAAGATATTTTCAAAACTTTCAAACTAAGTTTTTTCTTTTTCTCTATGCCTTCTCTTTAACTTCTTGGGGGCCCGGAGGTCGATTTTCGATAATTAGACAGCAGATCTTTAGTCTCCTCGTGGTGGGCTACGCTTTTATCCGGATAAAATTTTATTCTGACAAAGTTCAGTTTTGCACGTAGATCCAGACATCGAGTTTTTGACTCAACGAGGTAGGATCCTAGACTCTCATGTCATATAAGGGTGCTACGTGTAATCGTGTGTGTTTTTACCATTTCAAATTGCATGAAAATTGATTTTATGTTTCGATAAATCGGGTTTTAGTTTAAACCATTTTTGGTCGATTTCAGTTGGATGGAATCGGGTGTCGAGTGTTTCTTTCGAGGTTTGGTGGTAGTCTTGGGCTAGGGTATATCCAAGAGGGTGTTGAAATGGAGTTCGGAGGCTTCGATTTGGGGTTGAGATTGCTGAACCCGTAGCTCAAAAATGGTTTCCACCTAAGGTCAGTCGACTGAACTGGGTGGTTCAATTGACTGGATTGTTGTTTGGGTGATTCAGTCGACTGAACTGGGAAGTCAGTCGACTAACCTGTGTTTTGGGGAATTTTTGTAAAATTCCAGTAGCATGTTTTGGTCGACTGGGTGGGGGTTCAGTCGACTGGGGTCCTATGTAAGGCGTTTTGTTGTTTTGGTGGTTGTGTTGTCGCTTTTCGGTCGGTTGAATGGGTAGGGTTCAATCGACTGGGACTCTTCTAGTGGCTTTTACGTGATTGAATTATGGGGTTCTGTTGACTGAACTCATGAAGAGAGGTGGGGGTCGTTTCTAGTTTTGGTTGGTCGTGGTGGGGCCGTGGTGGCTCGTTTTGTTATCGTCCTCAAGAAAGACGTGATTTGGGAAAAGATGGGGTTTTGGTGTGACCATTTTGTGGGAGGTTTGGAGTTGGCCTTTGGTTCGATCTTGTTTTCTATGTTGTTGGTTGTGTCACGGTATGGCATGTGATGTCGTGACGGGTTATATGACGTCATTGTGAGAAATGTTTTGCTTATACGTGCTTTTATGATTATAAAACTCTAGTTAGTTTTATTTATGCATGGACGGTTATGTGGTCATACGTGATCTTATGTGGTCATGGTGCATTTAAAATTCTGAATTTTATATGTGTATGTGTTGCACTAGTTAAAACTATGATTTTAAAGATGCATTAGTTAGGGCGGATATTGGGGCAGATATTGGTCCCTCGGTGAATGTCCGTAAAAATACATTAGTTGGGACGAATATTGATCCGTCAAAAAAAGTCCGTAAAGATGTATGATGAGGGCGTATATGGTCCTACTGTTTTACCCCGTGAAGATAAATGTTAATTTCGCATGTGTTGCGTTATGTGAATGACATGTGTTACATGTGGGGCTAATGGGAGTCTTGGCTCGTAGGAGTCTATCTTTGCTGGTGAAGTATTGTGGTATATATATCAAACTATTTTTTTTCGAGGTTCGCATACCGTTTTCCAAATGTTTTCTCCTGAGACTCGTATGAGTGCAAATACAAAACCGTTTTCAAAACCGTTTTCAAGGCTCGTGTGAATTGAAAACCGCAAATTATTTTCCTAGCATGTTTACCTTTTATTTCATGCTTGTCTTGTATCTGCTGAGCTTTGGCTCACGGTGTGGAATTTGAAATGTTTTTCAGGTACCGGTCACATAGGTTGATCTGGAGGAGCCGATTGGGGAAAAAGATCTGTAATCTTCCTTTTTGCTCTTTTTGGATCATGTATGCTTATAACTTGTTTCTTGGTGTTGGAACCGTGTATTGTATGCCTTTTTTACGGTTATATTTAATGCATGTATGTTTTACTTTGTGAGTAAACACCGGGTTGGTTGTTCTATATAGTTGTTTATGGGTGTTTCACGTGATCCGAAGTTAGGGGCATGACAACGTGACATATTGGTGTCAGAGCTATAGGTTCGAATACCTAAGAGCCGTGGAAAGGGTTGCATCATTATATGAGGATGATTGTGTGTGCTTGATTTGCATGTGTTAGAATGTTTTGATAACATGACTATGATAATATGAGATTGCATGAGAATTATGTGTTGTACATGAGCACGGAAGTTGCATCTTAGGATTAATTTGTCTTGCTTTAGGGCGTTTAGATTAACAAACTTAGAAGCAATGTTAGAAATGTGTTTGACTGATATACTTTCTAGCAAGAAATCTGAGTGGGTTACTCAAATTAACTTATCACACTTATTGGTGCTCCTCGGTATGTGAAATGTGTTTACATGATCTTTGAATGATTAAGTGTTAACATGACTATGTGAACATTCATTGGCGATAAAATCATGAGTTGAGCCCTGTGTTAATATGTTTTATAATTTCTTTTATATATAAGTTATACCTCTGAGGCAAAGACATGGCCGTAGCTGGGGTCGTGGTATGAGCTACGGGGATGTGCCAATCCCTAATGTTGGGGATGCTAACGTACCCTAGGAACCTGTGGGAAGGGTAGATTTCCTACGTGAGATGATGACTTCCATACGCCAGTTAGCTGAGGCTGAGGCCGCTAGGGGAGGAACTAGAGTACCCGAGCCTAGGGCAACCATCGCAATGTGTGAGTTCCAACATATTGACCTTTGTACCTTTGCTGGAGATTCTGACCCCAAAGTGGCCACAAAATGGCTAGAGCTTATGACCATGATCTTAGATACGTTGTAGATCGTTGAGGACGACCTGAGAGTTGCATTTGCCGCATCTTAGTTGAGGAGTGACGCCCACGAATGGTGAAAGTTTGCCAGGGCTACCATGGAAGGTACATGGGTTGCTTTTATGAAGGTATTTCTAGATAAATACATTCTCTAGTCTTCAAAGGATATTTATCAGGAGGAGTTCCTTTCTCTCACCTAGTGGGTGATGAATGTTGTACAGTATGAGGCGAGGTTTACTAGTTTATTTCGCTACGCACAAGAATGTATGGCCACTGATGGGCTATAATCAAAGAGGTTTGAAAGGGGTTTAAGGCCCGCGATTAGGTAAATGGTGGCAGAATTAAGACTACGTGTCTTTTAGAGTTGGTGGAATTGGTAGTCACTATTGAGAACACTTTGAGTGAGACTCATAAGGCCAAGGAAGCTAGGGTACTGCAGGGTGGAGTGAGTGCGCAGTCGGATGGGCACCACAACAAGAGGCAGAGGTCATTCGGTCCCAGTTCTTATCATCTTGGATCATACCAGCAGTTTTTGGCACCAGCATCCTGGTGGTTTCGTCAGGACAGTCGGAGCAGAGGGAGCTCATTTGTTATCGGTGCAGATAGCCAGGGCATCGTGCGATAGATGGCCCACTGAAGGGACAATCCTAGAGTTCTATATCTGTTCAGGCTCAGGGAAGAGAGCCACCAGTATGCTTTGGGTGTGGCTAGCCAAGGCATTTTTGTAGGAATTGCCATCAAGGAGGGAATGTACAAAACACGACGAGTGCACCATTTGTTCAGCCCAAGCAAGGACAACAGACTTTTAGACAGTCACAGCAGCAGCTCAGACTTCTAGGGTTATGGAAGGGGGTGCCTCAGTTCAGTCAGTGCAACAGCCTGCGACATAGAGTTAGGGTGAGCAGACTAGGGGACCATATGGCCAAGTGTTTAGTCTTGCTAATCCTAGTTCTTCCAAGGCACCGGTCATGCCTGATGCTTCAACGACTACTTTAGTCATCAGAGGTACTCTCTTAGTGTACCATTCATGAGCCAGTGTTCTTATTGAAATGGGAGCATTGCATTCTTTTATCTCGTCTGCTTTTATATCTGCTTTGGGGTTAGGGATAGACACGCTGGGTAGCACATTATGTGTAGAGACTCTAGTTGGTGGGAACGTAGTGTTGGGACGAGTTTGTAGATCCTACGAGTTAGAGGTTGCCGACCGCAGTATAGAGTTTGACTTTATCATTTTCAATATTATCAGGGTTGTATACTAAAAATCATGAATTTTATTTTTAATAAAATTATTTATCCATTTTATGAGAATCTTAATGAGCAATGTGTGTAATATCTTTTTTTGAATGCTATGCATGAATGTCCTTTATTCTGTACAGTATTTAATATGGTGTTTAGAGTACGGTTTGCACATAGAAGACTAGATTATAAATTTTTACATAATATAAGTTTTAAGTTCACAGAAGACCTGATTATAGGTTCGAAATCAACGTCCTAATTGTTCAGGATTAACGAAATCATCTTAAGGATGCTTATAAGTTTTGACCGAGCTAAATTTTGTAGGTGGATTTAATTATCTAGCCGGTAAATAAATTAAGCGGAAGGGCTTAAGGAATTTTAAAGAAGTCGATTAAATTAAATTGTCAGTAATTAAATTTAATTGGTGGGTATCGAAAATCTTAACGTGGGGAGATGAGTTAAGCATTTAATAACAGGAGCTCGAACAATTGGTTTTGAGAATGTGGATGGGAGTGCAATTACAATTCTTTAGTGGTATGAATTGTAATTTATATTTTTATGAAATTACTTCAGGGGCAGGCTAGTTTTCATAATTATATTAGAAACCCAAGTTATATTTACTCCACAGGTCTCTACTATAGTCCTATATATATGCGGCTGTGCTAAACATAAGTCATAAGTTGTATTTCAAGACTAGAGTTTTCACGTATTCTCTATTATGATTAGTTTAGCAGGTTTACGTTCACAAAGAATCGTAGCCCACTCTACGTTCGTAACTCGTGTCAAGAATATAGTAGAATGCTCGATCGAGGCTTCAACTCGAAAGATTCACATTCGTGGTTGTTGCAGTAATCGAAATTAATCTACCAGATTTCGAAAGGTATAATCCCGAATCTAACTTTAGGAGTACGGGTTTTATTTTGACCGTTCGACATCAAAAATGTTTATTCTAGAACCTGTTTCGGCAATTTCCCGTCTAATAATTTTTTATCAAAAAATCGTATTCAAATCAATAATCTTGGTAATTTAGGTCCAACAATTAGTATTAGAGCCGTGTTCATTAATAAATATGGTTTAATCAAAGGATCAGGTAGATTTAGAACTGTGCTAACTTTATTTTATAGGAGTTCTAGTTCCAGTTTTGTGATCGTCATTATATTCATACTTGATTGAACGTGTGGATGATGATTATAACTTTTTAATCACGAGGGTTGATCGTGATAGTTTTAAGCTTTTCAGTTCCAATGTGAGCTTTCGGGATATAGATCTTCGATGTAAAAGCTTTTATTAATATTTTTAGATATTTTAAAATATTTAAGAACAGATTTGAATGTCTAAGAACTCGAAAAATGGGTAGCGATAAAACTAGCGATTCCGGCGGTGGTTTTGGGTGTTTCGGGGCACGGATCGTGGCGATTCTTGCACGGTTTTAAAATAGATTTTACTAGTTAGTTTTTTTGCAAATTTTGTAACTTAAAAAACAGCAACAAAACATATTTGAAAACATAGCAAAAGGGGTGGTAAAACAGCCCACCAGCGGCAACTTTGGACGGCGGTTTTGAGGCTATTTTTTGCTCAATTTTACGAGTTTTTCGGGATGGGTTTTGAGCAATTTTTTTGATACAAAATAGCAGTAAAATATGGTGAAAAATAGTCCAAAAACATAGCAACAACCTAGATGAAAACAAGCCAAAACAGGCCGCGCAACCAAGGGCGGCATAGGTGGTAGCAACAGCTTCTTTGGTTGTTTTCAATGGTTGTTTCCGATTTGTTTTCGAACCAAGGTTTTTACAAAAAAGTAGTATATTTCATAAGCTATGTTTCAGAAAATTTGGGGACGAAAACGAAGTTTAGATTAAGCCAGGACAGTATCGAGAAGTTGGCGATATAACAGGTGGCGTGGCAGCAGCAGCAGTGGTGGTTCGATGGCCATCAAAAGCTATTTTTCTCAATGTTTTCGAACCGGAATTTTTACAAAAAAATAGTATTTTTTATAAACTATTTTTTTTTTTAAAAAAAAAGGGGAACGAAAACGGAGTTCAGATGAAACCGAAACAGTCTCGGGAAGTTGGCAGTGCGGCAGCAGCGACAGTGGTGGTTTAGCAACCATCGAAAGCTATTTTTGAGCTATTTTTGAACTGGGACTTTTACAAAAAAACTATATATCACGTAAGCAATTTTTTAGAAAAAACGGGGTCGAGAATGGAGCTCAAACAAAGCAGCAAAAGCCATGGGAATGGGCGGCTACAGCAAGCGGCGGCAGTGCTGAGGTGGCCGGCGCTAGTGGCTGTATTTTGGGACTCCTGGCTGCTGTTTTTTGATAATTTTATTTTTGTGGGTTTTAAAAACTATTTTTTGGCTGGTTCGATTTTGATAAGAATAAGCAATTTTCAGCAGCGATTAAAATACTAGAAACTTATATGGATACAGGAACTTGAAACTCGATAGAGTTTCACATCGATTATAAAATTAGGTAATATTTATCTTGTTTATTTATTTATATAAATTGCGTGGATGATAAATATTGATTTTATATTTTCTGTTTGATTTAATTAATTCGAGAAAATTTGATTTTAATTAATATTTTGTAAAAGAAAATAAAATAAAGTTTTTTTTTAATTAAAATTCTTTTCAATAAATGAAAAACTTTAAATATTTTATTTTTTTACAAAATAACACATTTAAGATAATTTTTTAATAAATTGAATATTTTGAAAAAACGTGAAAATTAATTTTAGATTTTTGGATTAATTAAATAGAAAATGTTTAATTTTAATAAATTGTTATTTTTCAAAAAAAAAGTGTAATAACCCGTACTTGAATGCCTTTATTCAATACCTTACCTGTAAAGTAAAGAAAAAACTGTGTATTCAATTTGTTTTACACATTAAAACACAGAAAAGATGATTTAAAAAAAATTAAAATCTTTCGGATCGTGTTGTTTTTCGAAATTAATAAATTTATTTTAATTACACAGTTTTTAAAACCCTCAAAAATATTTAAAAAAATCAAGTGGGAGAGAGAATTTATTCACAAATAAATCTCGCGATCTCCATCACTAGTTCGTAGATGATGTAATTAATTATGTGTGTTGATAGTAAGGCCTTCCTCCCCATCAGATAAAATTAATTGCGGTATCGTTGGTACAAATCTCCTTCAGGGATAATTCTGAATAATTGTTAGTGTGTTTAATCCTAAGAATCACATAATTAAAAATCATTAATTATGACGAGAAAAAATTTTGAATTTTATTTTAAATTGGTTCCCTCTACCATTTAAAAAACATCGTCAGCAGGTTGGTGCCCTATGAATAGCATGCCTCGATGGGAGGACGTCTATTATCTATCGTTTGTCAAGACAGGTCAATTTCTATTTATTTTACTACTTAAGCAATAGATCGTGCCAAGTAAAATTAAATAGCTGACGTAGTTTCGATCCAATAAATAATAGCAGTGACTCAGATGGAGATAGTACTATTATTTACAGTTAAGTGTTAACCACCACCCAATCCCAAATCAATAGCTTTGCAATAAACCCTTCACATGAAAAAGTGATCTTTCAATTGACTCACGATTATACTCAAAGAAAACAAACTAACAGAACCAAACTATGTTGACTGGAAAAAGAATATGGATATAGCATTAACTGCCGAGGATATTCTTAGGATACTAGGAAATGTATTTATTTTTTAAAAGGGTTCTTCCTCTAGTATAAAATGCAAGAAGAAGAAAACGGTTTAGAAACAAGGTGGCACGATGTCTAAGGTAGTTAGTGGACTACAGACTGGTGTGAAAAAGTCAAAAGACAAATATTTTCACTGCAACCAGACACGGTATTGAAAAAGGCAATGCCCAATTTGTTGGAGGCAAAACTGTTAAGATCTTTAATTTTGCAAACGATTAATGAAAAAATTAACTGGGCGGGCAAACACTGAAACAGGCTCTAGATAAAACTTTTGATGACGAACGATCAAAATAAAATTCGTGCATCCAAAGTTAATTTAGAAAAATATCTTTTTACCGGTAGAATCTTCAACTACAATTTGCATCCGAGTTGAAGTTCCTGTCAGATCTTCTACTGTATTTTCTTATACGATTCTTGGATATAGTGTGGGCTATAATCTTTTGAGAACACGTACCGGCAGAACCTGGACAGCTTTAGTCTTGGAAGACAAGTTATGAAACTGATTCAGCCTACCCGCATATTTATAGGGCTACAGTAGGGACCTAGGGAGTAATTATAAGTAAGACTTCCAGTGAAATACAGACACATATCAGCAATTTTCGTAATTAAGTAAACCTCATAACGGTATCTGTAATTATGAAAAACTAGCAGCGGTTTCTATAATTTCTATAAAATACTGAATTACAGTTCATATCACTAAAGAACTATAATTGCAGTTTGACTCATAATCTCAAGACCATCTAATATTGAGCTGCTGTTATTAAATACTTACTATTTATCCCCCATGTTAAGATTTCTGATACCCACCAATTAAATTTAATTACTGATAATATAATTTAATCGGCATCTTGGTATTCTTTAAACCCTTTTGCTTGACTTATTTGATCATTAGATAATTAAATCCACCTGTAGGGTTTGATCCGGTCAAAATTTATAAGCTTTCTTAAGGGGATATCGTCAATCCTGATATTTGGGGATGTAGATTTCGTTAATAATTAATATTCACCATATAAATAATATCGCTATCTAACTCACAAGAAATATAAACCCATATAAGATCACACCCTCTAATGAATCAAAACAACGAATATTAAATATTCGCAAATTAATAATTATTTCAGGATTAAGAGGGTAAGCACTATTCATAATAACCTTGAGATGCAAATTAATTTATATAGTTAATATAAAATTAATTACCCCAAATATCCCGTTTAATACACACAAAGGGTACTAGCACAGAGAGTCAGAATAGTAGACGACGCTATTATATGTTCCTCGTAATAAAGGCAGTCCTACTAAAACTCTGTGCTACAGTCGTATAGATGGTATGTCCATTTCTATCTAAACTGTGAATATAAAACTTATATTCTGCAAGAACCTAAAATCTGATCTTCTGTGTGTAAGTCGTACTCTACACACCAGATTAAATAGTATACAAAATATTGGACATTTATGCATAACAAAGAAATGATATATATACATTGGTCATAAAAATTTTCATAAACTAAAAAATTAATTTTGTTAAAATAAAATAAAATACTAAAAATATGGTGGTGAGTACCTCTTTGGAGAAATTCAAAGAATTCAAGGCGGAGGCAGAGAAGCGTCAAGGTAAAAATATCAAACCATTACAATCTAACCATGGTGATGAGTACCTCTTTGGAGAGTTTAGGGACTACTTATCGTCAGAGGAGATTATATCTCAGTTGACTGCATCGGGCACTCCACAGCAGAATAGTGTAGCAGAAAGAAGGCATAGAACTCTTATAGAGATGGTAAGGTCCATGATGAATTATTCGGATTTATCATATTCATTTTGGGGACTTGCATTAGAGACATCGCCTTATATTCTAAACTTGGTACCTTCTAAGTCAGTACCTTCTACTCCTATAGAATTATAAATCGAGTGCAAGTCTAGTCTGAGACATATTCAGATTTGGGAGTGTCCAGCACAAGGGCTGAAAGAAAATGCGGGTAAGTTGAAACTGAGAACAGAAGTCTATTTCTTTGTCGGGTATCCCAAGGGAACGAAGGGTAGTTTATTTTATAATCCTAAAGATTAGAAGGTCATTGTTAGCACCAATGCCTAATTCTTAAAAAAGAATTATATTATGAATCATAGGTCCAAAAGTAAAATTATTCTAAAAAAATTGAGAGAAAATATCAGTAGAATAGAAGAGGAATCACAAGTCACTAATATCCCATTGTCTCATCATAGTGAGAGGATTATTGGGACAGATGTAGATCCTAAACCAGGTCAGGGTGCTGCCATTAACATGCCAGATGTGCATGTGGGTAATGTTTACAAGGTTCAGATTCTGCATAGCGCGTTACTGCTAGTACACAAACATAGGTAGTGCCTCGTCGTAGTAGAAGGGTTATTCATCAACCCAATCGGTATATGTTCTTGGGAGAGTCTTTTAACAGGATCCCGGTAGAAGTGGATACCGAACCCTATAACTACAATGAAGCACTTTAGGACAAAAATATATATCTTTGGCAAAAGACTATGAATTCAGAAATAAAATCTATGTATTCTAATCAGGTCTAAAAACTTGTAGAACCACATGAAAGGATAAAATTCATCGAATACAAATGAATCTACAAGTGGAAGAGAGGAGCAGACGGAAAGGTAGAAACCTTCAAAACTAGACTTGTTGCAAAAGGGTTCACTCAGAAAGAATAAATCGATTATGTGGAAACCTTTTCGCCAATAGCCATGATTAAGTCTATCTGGATTCTCTTATTCATTACGACTCATTTCAATTACAAAATTTGACAAATGGATGCCAAGACAACATTCCTTAATGGAAGTCTTAACGAGTGTATCTTTATGGTAAAATTAGACGATTTCATAGTAAAGGGCCAGGAGCACATGTTGTGCAAGCTCAAGAGATCTATTTATGCACTTAAGCAGGCATTGAGGTCTTAGAATACTCAGTTTGATTAAGCCATAAAGTCTTATAGTTTTGATCAAAGTCCAGATGAGTCCTATGTGTACAAGAAGTGTGACGAAAGCGTGGTGGTCTTTCTAGTACATTATGTAGATGATATCGTGCTCATCGAAACTGATGTGGGGTGTTATCTTCGATAAAAGTATGGTTATCTGGCCAATTCGATATGACAGACTTGGGAGAAGCCAGTTACATCCTTGGGATCAAGCTTTTGTGAGAACAGAAACAAATGATGTTAGGCTTATCACAAGCAAAATATATCAATGATATCATTACTCATTTTAGCATGCAGGATTTTAAGAAAGAGTTTCTCCCTTTCAGGCATGGAATCACTCTATCTAAGGATTAGTGCCCTAAGACACCTAATGAGATAGAGAAGATGAAGGCGGTTCCTTATGCTTAGGCAGTAGGAAGCCTAATGTAGGATATGTTTTGTACTAGACCCGACATCTTCTTTGCCATTGGTATGGTTAGCAGATATCAGTCTAACCTAGGATAAGAGTATTGGTCCACGGTAAAGAATATAATTAAGTACCTGAAAAGGACTAAGAATTATATGTTGGTTTACCAAGCAGATTGTCTAGTACCTTTAGGGTACACATACTCGGACTTTCAGTTAGACAAAGATTCCCATAAGTCTAGCTCAGGATATGTGATCGCACCCTCTAATAAATCAAAACAACGAATATTAAATATACGTAAATAATAATTATTTTGGGATTAAGAGAATAAGTACTCATAATAACCTTGGAATTTAAATTAATTTATATAATCAGTATAAAATTAATTACCCCAATGTGGTTCTGTTCAATACACACAAAGTGTACTAGTACAGCGAGTGGAACAATAGACAACGCGATTATCTGTTTTTCATAATCAAGACAGGCATACTAAAACTTTGTACTACAGTCGTACCAATAGTTTGTCCAATTCCATCTAAACTGAGAACAAAAACTTATATTCTATAAGAACCTATAATATGGTCTTCTGTGTGGAAGCCGTACTCTACACACCAAATTAAATACTGTATAGAATATAGGATATTCATGCATAATATTTAAAAAAATTATATTGCATACATTAGTCATTAAGATTCTCATAAAATAAAAAAATAATTTTATTAAAAATAAAATTAAATACGAAAACTAACAAAATTCATGGTTTTTAGTATACAACCCTGACATTGAGAGCCAAGTTTTAAAACAAATCAACAAAATTTTCAAAATCTGCCCAGACCGCTCAATCGGTCCTAAGGCCGCTCGAGCGATCCTTGCCTGTTCTCGGATCTTTCAACCGTTTGTAAAACAACCAAGTGATGGTTTTGACCGCTTGATAAACCGCTCGAGCAGTATATCGAGCGGTTTGGCTTTGGACCACTTTTCAAAAAAAATTACTTTTGAAACCTTACACTTAACTCATTTTTCAGCTTTTTGAAAACCTTCAAGCCACAACCAAGCAATCTAAAACATGACCAAAACTTGATTCAAAACCTCCCTCAAGGCACAAAAGTTGATATTAAACATGAAACCAACCAAAAACCATTTGTTACAACATTAAAACTAACACAACCAACCCAAGGTCCTCTCGTTCTTATACACACATGCACGCATTGGTACCACGACCTTAAGGCTTACAGAACACATGCTTTCAAGTCTAAAACATATTACACAAATACATGATCTAACATCAAAAATGATATAAAATTCCAAATAACAAAACTAAAGATTTTATATTATGCCACCTTCGGGGCTCCTCAAGATCAAGTCACATGATCTGTCTCACCTAAAAGGGTTTAAATCCAACAACGTGAGCCGAAGCCCAATAGGAATAGACTAGCATGAATTAAAAGCGTAACATGCAATCATAGATTATATGAACAACTCGACCACACAAGTCTCAAAATAATTTTTCATCCTCAAAATCACAAGTTTTCATACAATCCAATAACTTACAACAGTTTAAGAAACATAAACAATATGTTATATTCCAACTAGGTTTCCACAACCACACATGATTTCCTATGTACCGGCCCTGTCGCACTAGGAACAAAGGTAACAACTATAGACTCTCACCTATTAAACTAGGCCTGGGTCATCTAATGACCCATTAGGTAATGACAAATTCTATACTTTGTTACAACAACAAACGCCTCCCAATAGAACAATCACTTCATTTACGGAGATTAACCCGAAGGAACAAAGTATCTACTTTGCACAAGTTTTCGAACTTAATTTCACCAAGGAGAAATTGAAGCCAAAGTTAAAGGCATTGTTATGGTACATCTATTAAATTAATAAAAAGGCATACGGAACATCCATCTAACATGTTTGTACGCACACAGCTGTTATTACGTGTGTGATTCCAAGAGGGGGATGAATTGGGTATTTAAAATTTTAAATTAAAACAAAACACAAGTTTATGATTTTTGGTTCACAAGAATATAACTTTATTTAAATCACAAGTAAATTTGTTTTAACCTTATAAGCAAAAACTTTGTGTTGAAATGTTTAAGAGCA
>JAULJZ010052598.1:0-13943 GCA_032270985.1 Heliamphora pulchella
CTTTCATTTTGGAAATATGAAATATTATCCATTTAAAGACATTTATTCTTAGAAAATGAATTATGAAAATCATCAAATTCAAATTAAGAAGCTCTTGGGCTAACATGAAGGAACTTGGGTCTTTTGGATCGTGTTATGACATAGAATTAGTTGTTGCATATCGGGCATGATTCAATTAGAATTATAGAATCCTATTGAGTCTTGGCTTACATTGTTGAATCTATATATTTTTCTGGTGTTGATGATGAGACCATACCATAGAAAAAGCCTAGCATGTTTGGATTTTGTTTTGGTTGTTTAGAAAAGTCTTTGTCTTATGTACGTTTTGTCAAATATTGAGAAGGCTGTAATTATATTTTTGGTTGTCAAACATTACGTATTTTTGGGTTGTAAGGCCCTAAGGTCACAAGCTTCATGTTTTTTGGATGAATTGAAAGTTGATTAATCCACGCAGGATGTTTTTGAGATAAGATGTTGATTGTATCACAATGTTGTGGAGTTGGTCTCAAGAAATTTCATGAGTTTAAACCCATTACTTTTACAAAACTTGGTTTTGTTGAGTGTTGAGACTTCAAAACGTTTAAAAAGGAAAAGGGCACCAAGAGCAGACTAATGCGGTCTTTATTGTTAGGGTTGGTATACTGAAAATCATATTTTTTGTATTTAATTTTATTTTAATAAAATTAGTTTTTTATTTTATGAAAATCTTAATAAGTAATGTATGCAATATCATTTCTTTAATGTTATGCGTGGACGTCCTTTATTCTGTACAGTATTTAATCTGGTGTGTAGAGTACGGCTTGCACACAGAATATCAGATTTTAGGTTCTTGCAGAATATAAGTTTTATGTTCACATTTAGATAGAAATAGACATACCATCGGTACGAATATTGCACAGAATTTTAGTAGGCATGTCTTGGTTACGGGGAACAAATAATAGTGTCATCTATTGTTCCGATTCTTTGTGCTAGTACACTTTGTGTGTATTGAATGGGACACATTGGGATAATTAATTTTACACTGACTATATAAATTAATTCATACCACAAGATTATTATGAATAGTGCTTATACTCTTAATCTTAAAATAATTATTGATTTGCGTATATTTAATATTCGTTGTTTTGATTCATTAGAGAGTACGATCTTATATGGGTCTATATTCTCGGTGAGTTGGATAATATTATTATTTATATGGTAAATATTAATTATTAACGAAATTCACATCTCGAAACATCGGGATTGTCGGTACCTTCTTAAGAAAGTTTATAAGTTTTGAGCAGGTCAAACCTTGCAAGAGGATTTGATTATTTGACGGTCAAATAAGTTAAGCGTAAGGGCTTAAAAAATTTCAAGATGTCGATTAAATTAAATTATCAGTAATAAAATATAATTGGCAAATATCGAAAATCTTAACGTTGGGAGAAATGTTAAGCATTTAATAATAAGAGCTCAATGCAAGAAGATCTTGAGATTATGGCTTAGAGTGCAATTACAGTTCTTTAGTGGTGTGAATTTTAATTTAGTATTTTATGAAAATTACAGAAATCACTGTAACGTTTTTATAAATACAGAAATCGCTATGAGGTTTATTTAATTTCGAAAACCACTAGATGGGTATCTGTGTTCTACTAGAAGTCTTTGTCATAATTACTCAACATGTTCCTACTATATCCTTATAAATATGTGGGTAGACTAAACCAAATTAAAAACTTATCTTCAAGGCTAAAACTGTCTAGATTTTATCGGTACGAGTTCTTAATAATTTGTGACCCACACTATGTTCGGAAATTGTATAAGAAAATATAGTAGAAGAACTGACGGGAGTTTCAACTCAGAATCAAAATCATAGTTGAAGAATTGATTGATAAAAAGATATTTCTTCTAAATTAACTGTGGTTGCACGAGTTTTTATTTTGATCGTTTGACGTCAAAAGTTTTATTTGGAACCCGTTTCGGTGTTTACCTGTTTAGTTAATTTTTATCGAAAAATCGTTTACGAAAACAATGATCTTGGCAGTTTTGCGTCCAACAATTGGTGAATGATATTTATGTTATTACTCCAATCTCTTCTACATTACAACTGACTAAATTGAATAACACATCTAATTTACCATATAAGAGAAAGTTTCATTTTTTAATGAACCAAACGTTTCTTTGGCACTTACGCTTGGATCATATTAATCTAAAAAGGATAAACAGATTGGTGGCAGATGAAACTTTGAGTTCATTGAAATTGAAGGCACTTTCGGTCTGTGAATCTTGCTTAGAAGGTAAGATGATTAAGAGGCCTTTTTCAGCCAAAGGCTATAGAGCTAAAGAATTGTTGGAGCTAGTTCATTATGATGTGTGTGGTCTTATGACAATTCGGGTTAGAGGTGGCTTTGAATACTTTATTAGTTTCATTGATGACTACTCAAGGTATGGATATATTTACCTGATGCACTGTAAGTCTGAATGTTTTGAGAAACTCAAAAAATTTAAAATGAAAGCGGAGTAGCGTATGGGTAAAAGTATTAAATCACTACGATCCGACTGTGGCGGAGAATATCTCTTTAGAGAGTTTAAGGGCTACCTATTATCAGAAGGAATTATATTCTAGTTAACTGCACCTGGCACTCCGCAGTAGAATGGTGTAGTAGAAAGAAAGAATTGAACTTTTATGAAAAAGGCAAGATCCATGATGAGTTATTCAGGATTACCCAATTCGCTTTGGGGACTCGCATTAGAGACAACGCCTTACATTCTGATTTTGGTACCTTCTAATTCAGTATCTTCTACTCCCATAAAATTGTGGATCGGGCGTAAGTTTAGTCTGAAACACATTCGAATTTGAGGGTGTCCAGTACATGTGCTGAAAGAGAACGCAGGTAAGTTGAAATCGAGGACAAACGTTTGTTTCTTTGTGAGATATCCTAAGAGAACGAAGTGTGATCTATTTTCTATTCCTAAAAATCAGAAGGTCATTATTAGCACAAATGCCAGATTCTTGAAAGATGATTATATTATGGCCCACAGGCCCAAAAGTAATATTATTCTGAAAGAACTAAGAGAAAATACTAGTAGAATGGAAGAAGAACCACAAGTTATTGATATCCCATTGTCTTGTTATAGTGGAAAATTATCGGGAGATGTGCAAATCATGAACAGGGTGCTGATGCACATGGTTCAGATTCTACACAGTGTGTTACTACTAGTATATAGACACGGATAGTGCCTCGTCATAGTGGGAGGGCTGTTCATCAATCTGATCGGTATATGTTCTTGGGAGAGTCTTTTGATAATATCTCGGGAGAACTAGATATTGAACCTTGTAACTACAATGAAGTACTTTAGGACAAAGATGTAGATCTTTGGTAAAAGGCTACGAATTCTAAAATAGAATATATGTATTCTAATCAGATTTGAGAACTTGTAGAACCACCTGAAGGGATAAAATCTATTGGATGCAAGTGAATCTACATGAGGAAGAGAGGAGCAGACGAAAAGGTTGAAACTTTCAAAGTTAGACTTATTGTAAAAGGGTTAACTCAGAAAGAAGGGATCGATTATGAGAAAATCTTTTCGCCGGTAGCTATGCTTAAGTCTATCTGGATTCTCTTATCTATTGTTACTCATTTTGATTACGAAATCTAGCAAATGAATGTCAAGACATTTTTTCTTAACGGAAGTTTTGACGAGTGTATTTATATGGTACAACCTGATGGATTCATTGCGAAGGAGCAGGAGCACATGTTATGCAAGCTTAAAAGATTTATTTATGGACTTAAGCAAGTATCAAGGTCTTGGAAAACTCAGTTTGATCAAGTCATAAAATTTTATGATTTTGATCAGAGTCCAAATGAGTCTTGTGTATATAAGAAGCGTGACGGAAGCGTGGCTATCTTCCTAACATTTTATGTAGACGATATCTTGCTCATTGAAAATGATGTGGGGGCATTATCTACGGTTAAAGTATGGTTATCTAGGCAGTTCGATATAAAGGACATGAAAAAAGCTAGTCACATCCTTGGGAACAAGCTTGTGCGAGATCAAAAATAAAATATATTGGGCTTATCGTAAGAAAAATATATTAATGATATTCTTACTCATTTTAGCATGCAGGATTCCAAGAAAGGGTTTTTCCTTTTCAGGCATGAAATTACTCTATCCAAGGATCAGTGTCCTAAGTCACTAGTTGAGATAGAGAAGATGAAGGCGGTTCCTTATGCTTTGACAGTAAAAAGTCTCATGTATGTTATGCTTTGCACTAGACCCGATATCTGCTTTGTTGTTGACATGGTTAACAGATATCAGTCTAACTTAGGGTAGGAGTATTGGACTGTGATAAAGAATATAATCAAGTACCTGAAAAGGATTAAAGATTATATGTTGGTTTACCAGGCAGATAGTCTTGTGCCTTTAAGGTACACAGATTCAGATTTTCAGTCTGACAAATATTTATGCAAGTCTACCTCAGGATATATGTTTACCTTAAAAGATGGAGCTATTTGTTGGAGAAGTATCAAGTAGTCATGCATTGCTGACTCCACGATAGAGGCCGAGTGCGTGGCAGCTTCTAAAGCAGCCAAGGAGGCCATTTGGCTTAGGAACTTCTTGTTGGTTCTGGATGTGGTCCTTTCAGTACAGTCAGCTATTACACTTTATTGTGACAATAGCGGAGTGATTTCAAACTCGAAGGAACGAATAGTTCACAAGAAAAGAATGCACATTACGCGTAAGTATCAGCTGATACGAAAAATTATACAGAGAGGTAATGTTACTGTGACCAAGATTGCATCTGAAGACAACCTTGCAGATCCTTTAACAAAGAGCTTACCGGCTAAGATTTTTGATGGTCATGTAGAGGGTATGGAAGTCAGATGTATGACAGCATGATTTTGAATATAAGTGGAGATTGTTAGGGTTAGTATACTGAAAATCATATTTTTAGTATGCAATATTATTTATTTAATGTTATGCGTGGATGTTCTTTATTCTGTACAGTATTTAATCTGGTGTGTAGAGTACGGCTTGCACACAAAAAATTAGATTTTAAGTTTTTGCAGAATATATGTTTTATGTTCACAGTTTAGATAAAAATAGACATACTATAGGTACGACTGTAGTACGGAGTTTTAGTAGGCCTGTCTTGATTACGGGAAACAGATAATTGCGTCGTTTATTGTTCCGAATCTCTGTGCTAGTTCATTTTGTGTGTATTGAATGGGATACATTGGGGTAATTAATTTTATATATACTACATAAATTAATTCGTACCCCAAGATTATTATGAATTATGCTGATACTCTTAATTCTAAAATAATTATTGATTTGCGTATATTTAATATTCGTTGTTTTGATTCATTAGAGGGCGCGATTTTATACGGGTCTATATTTCCAGTGAGTTGGATAATGGTTTTATTTATTTAGTAAGTATTAATTATTGACGAAATTCACGTCTTGAAATATCGGAATTGACGATATCCCCTTAAGAATGCTTATAAGTTTTGACCGGGCCAAACTCTGCAGGTGGATTTGATTATTCGGAGTCAAATAAGTTAAGCATTTAATAACAGGAGCTCAATACAAGAAGATATTGAGATATTGACTTAGAGTGCAATTACAGTTCTTTAGTGGTGTGAACTGTAATTTAATGTTTTATAAAAATTGCAGAAACCGCCGCAAGATTTTCATAATTACAGATACCACCGTGAGGTTTGTTTAATTGCGAAAATCACTGGATGGGTATATGTGTTCCACTAGAAGTGCTTGTCATAATTACTCTACAGGTCCCTACTGTAGCCCTATAATATGCGGGTAGGCTGAATCAAATTAAAAACTTATCTTCAAGACTAAAGCTGTTCAGGCTTTGTCGGTACGAGTTCTCGATAGTTCGTAGTACACACTATATTCGGGAATCGCATCAGGGAATATAGTAGAAGGTCTAATGGGAGTTTCAACAAGGAGTCAAAATCATCATTGAAAAGTCAACAGAAAAAAGGTATTCTTCTCAATTAATTGTGATTGCACGTGTTTTTATTTTGATCGGTCGACGTCAAAAGTTTTATCTTGAGCTCATTTTGGTGTTTGTTCGTCCAGTTAATTTTTATCGAAAAATTGTTTACGAAAACAATGATCTTAGCAGTTTTACCTTCAACGTTTATACCACTCGAGCAGTCTTCTATTAATTGCTGCTTTTCTTAAATAGACTTGAGATGTTGCAAGTGGCACGTGACCGATCGAGCGGTCTGTTTGTTGGGGCATTTTTTAGGTTTTTTAATTTTTGCATCTATTTTCAAATTAGTGTATCTATTTCATTTTTAACCCTTTTTGGGATGTTCTTATGTTCAAATTAAAGCCCCGGAAGTCTACGTTTCAAATATTTAATTAATTTATCAAAACCAGCTTTGTTTAAAAGCGGTTCTGGCTTTAAAAGATGTTGGTTTTATGATTATTCTTAAGTTTTTCCCTTTCTTCTCTCTGCTCAGGTTTTGGGACGTGACAATCTTGGGAGTGGCTGAGATCAACCGTCACCTTAGGTTGAATCTCGACATCCTCGAGATATTATACTACTACATCTTGGGTCACAACAAGGATTTCACAAACCAAAGCCTCTACCATAGGGAGCTCGGTTTGAGTCTAGTCTATGACCTTCCTAATTCTGATAAACACGCCAACGACTTCATTTGGTCAGTGCAAGTTCAAATTCTCCATGGAGAATGTTAGAATGCACGATCGAGTTCTTCCCAAGGTGCCCGGTACCTAAATCTATTCTTTCATTTCTTTTCATTTTCTTTGGGCTTCTCCACAAAAAGCTCATTTGTTATAATACTTACATTTCACCTTCTAATTGTTTCCATTGGTGTCATGAAAATGTCAACCTTGCATATCGACAGGGGATGAAGGTCGACATCAGTATAGTGACATGTGTGCATTGGCAATTAAGCAAGGGCATGCAACACCGAGCTCCTAAACTATGTGCCAAACTACAAACACATGCTTAAGCACAAGAATGCCCCATCCTCAATCTTGAGGAACACCCTTGATGATTGAACTCCCCTTTTTAGCGAGAAGATCTCATCGAGTAAGTAGAACCATCCACTATGCCAAGGGTCAGGACCAGTTTGAACTTGTGCAAGGCGACCATCGGAGGTGTCGCCTTGTCCACCTGTACCACTACCACCACTGCAACCACCATGACCGCGCTGGTACCTGCTACCACGCCTACCCCTTCTCAGGGTTCAATTCTTGGGCATTCCTTCTTGCTCATTCTACATCAATATTAGCCCCTTTGTAGCTCTAACCTCTTTCTCCACTTGATCTGCTTAAAATCACTAAAGACTAGTTTGAGGAGATGCCTCAATCGTTGGTACTTCCCATACTAATGCCGAATACGCCTCCAAAGTGTGGGTCCCTAAGCTCTCAATCGATGGATGACCACTCCATGAGGGGGACTCATACGTGAGGAGCTAAGGGTTGCCATGGAGTTGGTGAGAGTATGATGCTATCTTATAACGTTGGCAATCACGCCCCCCTCTACTGTCGAGATCTTTACCACTAGGCAATACAGCTCGGTGTCCGAGTTAAGTCTTGAATCTCTTTTTATACTTTGTTTATTTTTGACTTCTTCATCACAACCTATTTTCTTTGTTGCAACATTTGTAATGCCTCGACTTCTTCTATGACCGCCACGAGAAAATCTACCGAAAGGGGTGCCAAGTTGCAATGGCCTTCGAGTTGACCCAAAAAAAGTTGAAAGATGTTGAGGAATCCACCTGCAAGCGATCACCGAGAGATAAACATTTTTGGAAAAGATTTGAACCACCAAAGATGAGATGAAGGCCTCAAAGCTTGAAGTCCAAGACTTGTCCACAAAGGTCTAGGATTCAGAGGTGAAGCTAGAGTCGGCCCACTCTAAGGTTAAGAGCTATAAGAAGATCTTGGTTGACTTAGATGCCACTTTCACCATCTAGGACTATGAGTTTTGACAGTAGGGATGGGACGAGGCTAAACAACAATTCATGCATGAGATAATGTACGTCCGAGTTGAGCTCCTTGTGATCAACTACAAGGGCACACTAAAGAAGGTTAGCGACCCAAAAGACTCACCCCTTCGGCCTGACCTCTTATCTTAGCCTGGACCTATTCCTAAGAACTTTAGAACACCAAAAGATCCTCCCTTAGCAGCGCCTATCAAGCTTACTTCAAAGGGACAGGGCATCAAATCAATCATGCTCCTTGATGAACTGGCTCAGCCTGAACACTCATCTTCATTTTTGATTTTCTAAAATACTGTGGTATTGGAATTTTGGAGTTTTTAGAAAATGGTCAAAAATAAAGAAATTCAAAAATGTTTGAAAAATATTTTTAACACCTTCAAAAACAAATTTTGAAAATCTTTTTTGTTGAAAATAGAGTTGTCACTTAATTTTTGAGAAAACTAAGAAAAACAAAAATGGTTACTGATCTTAAAAGTGTTTAACCAGGGAAAAAAGATTCGGGAGCTAAGGTACAAATTGAGGAAGGTATTCGGTATCCCGTTCGTCCAACCATAAGGTTAGCCTCTACTAATCATCATTGGTTCTTCAATAGAATTTCTCAAATGCATGCGAATAAAAAAAATAGAGGTAAAGAGAAAATATCCGAAATTAAATATGAAAAATACATAACATACGTATATAGAGTGCCGAATAAAGCAAATATCAAAATGAAAATCCTAAGTCTTATAGAATGCAATTTCTAACTAAAAGATACATGGAGCACACTGGCATACAATTTCATCAAAAATGAACTAAACTATCAAGACTTGAATGAAAGAGTAAAACATGCTAGATGTTGTCAAAATTACCTAAACATGGATTTGCTATAAAAGGCAAATTAAACTATCTTAAATATGCTTTCAAGTAAAGAAATTAAAACATACATTAATATGATGAATTAGTAAAAGAAATGAGAAATGCAAAATAAAAGATGCATAAAAAAGAATCCTAAAAGAAAGTTTATAAAAAAAATTTATGAAAAGAGTTTTAGAAAAATATTATACTAAGAAAGGAGATTCTAACTATTAAAAGAAAATAAAGAAAGTAAAAGAAGAAAATAAAATCTATCTTTAAAAGACTTTTTATGATTTTTGATTTAATAACTTGAAAGAAAATAAAACTATAAAAAAAAGAAGATAGTACTTTATACTAATATTAAGAGAAAAGAAATACTAATCAAAAGAAAAAAAAATTGAGTGTTATAAGGAAGTTTAAAGTTGTGATAAAAGAAAAGAAAAAGAAAAAAAAAATGTTAGCAAAAGAAACTACGTTAACATTAAAAGAAAAGAAAAATGTAGAAAATAAAAACTAGAAAGAGAAGAAAATAAAATAGAATATTAGTATTAAAGAAAAGAAAATGGGTCTTAAAAAGAATAAAAGTAATTAAAGTTACAATACAAGAAAAGAAAAAAAAAGAAAACTAAAAAAAAGAAATGTTAAGCTAACAATAAAATAAAATGAAGTATTAAACTAATATTACAAGAAAAGGAAAGAAAGTAGAATAGAATGCTAGTAAAAAAAAATTAGACTAATTAAAAGAAAAGAAAAGAAAAGAAATGCTAGAATATTAAATTAACATAAATAGAAAAGAAAAAAAAATCGAAGAAATAAAATATTAGAATTAAATGGGTGTAATATTGACCATTTTAATCATTTTTATGTAAATACTTATATCATAACAATAACGACATTATTTAATCGTATTATTAAATCATGTTAGCACTATTTTAATGAATTAATTAAAGAAATAAAATAACAAATGTGTTAAGTGTGAATGTGAGGAAATTAATAACTAAAGAAATAAAGAAAGCAACTAAATTACATGAAATAAACAATATTAACTATATAAATGGAAAGAATATGTAAATTGAAATTGAATTTTAATCCGGTTACTCCAAAAGAGTGGAGTTGGAGTTAGGAAGACCAGGAATCCAAACGAGGTACCTGAATCGTAGAATCTTCAAATTGGGGAATGTGCTTCAATTCTCGGATGGCGATTCCAAGTTAGGGCTTCAAATGTAGATATTGGAAGCTTGGGACTCGGTATTTTGGCAGGGTTTCAGCGTTGGGGCTCGGAAGTGATCGGCGTCTTGGCAGAGCTTCACTCTCAAAACCTCTCACTCATTTTCTTCTGCCAATGAGATACTGCCACGCTTTAGGGACACGTCATGCCATTTAGAGTTGGCAGTCGCCACAATACAAGTTGGCGGTCGTCACGTGTTTGAAAGGTGCGCACAAAAAGAAAATAAAAACACCTAACATATATAAGAACAAACAAACAAAAAATGCACAAACGACCCCTTAAGAAACCCAAAACACCATAATGAAACATTGACATGACGTGACCCTTTGACAACCTGGCAACTGCCTAGACAGAACCCCTCTGATATGGCGGTCGCCGGATAAAAAACCTTTGTAGTTGGCGGTCTCCATGTGTCGCTTCACCATCCTGGTGGTCGCTTTCATCAAACATGGAGGTCGCCATCTTGAGGCGCGCACAAAACCCCCAGGTCGCGCGGGGCCGAGCTCATTCTCATACCATCACTCTCTCTCTAGCTCTCTCGCGCTTCCAAGACTCTCTCAAGCTCTCTTCTTGTTTCTTTCGCTTTCGTACCTTTTGCTTTCTGATTTACCTTACCACACGATGTTCACATTTCTATTTGTGATCTCGTTCCTCTTTATGGTGGGCCAGGTCTTGGGGGACGATGATTTGGGGGCGCGACAGGGCCCATCTACTGCTGGGAGCTCTTTCACGGGGACTCTCAGAGGTACAGCCTCCAGTCTTTCTACTAGTGGGGTCACTTCCACGCAGCCCACTACTGCGATGGATGCGCTCGTATTAGAGACGGAGCGTACCTCTCATCGGGTTGCTGAGGAGGAGGCGCGAGCAGCTGCTGAGGCTCAGGCGGCTGCTGATGCTGCTGCAGAGGCTGCGGTAGCCGATTTCTTTGATCCTAATGCTGGAGAGAGTCATCCGGCACCCTTCGACCCACATATGTATGCTCCACTACCCCATCGCGTGGTCCCACGTGGGATGAGGCGCTATGAGCCTCCAGCTGATGCTGTTGCGGCCGACGTTCTTCTACGGGAGCCCGACCGCCATATTTCTCGCCGGTAACCTTTGGTATGTACCCTATCCTTACTGTTTTAATTACCAAAGCATGATATGCCAAACGTAGACGCATGTCTAGGATTTTCCCATATGATGATGATGTGTTTTGATGAATGATGATGAATGATTTATCTTGATGATGGTATGGATGATAAATGATTTGTTTGTGTGACTTGTTTTGAGATCTTAGATTAGATACCCTTACAATGGAGATTAAAACAGTAGAGACACTTAGAATTTTTGAACAAATAATGAAAGAAAATGACAATTATTTTAGTAAAGAACACAAAATAAAAGGCTTGAGTTTCTATTGTTATTTTAAGAAAAAACACAAAACTTGGGAGGAAAATTTTTGTTTTTATTTTTGGGGCATGAAAACTAAAGGAGTAATTTTTATCAAGAATTCTGAAAATAGAGGCAATTTGATTAAAAATCCTAAAATTTATGGTGAATTTTACACCAACTCTAGAAATTAAAGGGGTGTTTTAAATTAAAGAAATTTTTCAGATGTCCAAGAAAATTAATGATTAGAAGATTTTTTTTTTGAAAATTTTAAAATTTTGTTCAAAAATCTTAAAAAAATCAAAGAAAATTTGAGATTATCATCATCATCATCATCATTATTATTATTATTTTTTTTTTTTAAAGAAAATTTTGAAAATTTGTTAAAAAATCTTAGAAAAATGAAAAAAAATTTAGGATTATAATCATTATTATTATTATTATTATTATTGTTATTATTATTATTTTTTGAGAACATTAAGCACAATTCTAGACAATTGAGAAAAATTAAGGAAGATTTTTAGAAATGTTTAAAAATTTCTAGAAATTTGAAATTTTTTTTGAAAATTTTAAGAAAATGCTAGAAATTTGAGAAAAATTTTTAAAAAATCCGGAAAATTTTTAGAAAATTCTCGAATTTTGAGAAAATTTTTAAAAAAATGCTAGAATTTTGAGAAATTTTTTTAACAAATGGTAGAATTTTGAAATTTTTTTTAAGAAAATCCTGAAAATTTTTAGAAAATCCTAAAATTTTGAGAAAATGTTTAAGAAAATGCTAGAATTTTGAGAAAATTTTTAAGAAAATCCTGAAATTTTTTAGAAAATCCTAGAATTTTGAGAAAAATTTTAAGAAAATGCTAAAATTTTGTGAAAAATTTTAAAAAATCCTGAAAATTTTTAGAAAATCTTAGAATTTTTGAGAAAAACTTTAAGAAAATGCTAGAATTTTGAGGAAAATTTTAAAAAAATTCTGAAAATTTTTAAAAAATCCTGGAATTTTTGGAAATTTTTTTAAAAAATGATAGAAATTTTTTAGAAAATCCTTCAAATTTGAGAAAATTTTTAGAATTTGTAGAAAAATTTTAAGAAAATCCTAAAATTTTTTAAAAAATTCTCAAAATTTTAGAAAAATGCTAGAATTTTGAGAAAAATTTTAAGAAAATCCTGGATTTTTTTGTAGAAAATTCTAGAAATTTGAGAAAAATTTTAAGACAATGTTATAAAATCCTAGAAATTTTAGAACGATTTTTCTTTTTAGAAGATTGGGGCAAATTTTCAATGATTAATCCTAAAAGGTTAAGTTGAATGGGGTAAAACATAAATTATTTTTTTTAGAAGAATGATTGACACAAAATGATAGAAGTCTAGGATTACTAGGATGTGCAGTAATCATGAACCTAGGATTAAGGTACCTAATTTTCTAGGGCTTGAAAAGAACCGAAGGACCATCACCTTGGGTTTGAATGATTTGCCTGATTTATGAGGGTATGCATGTTTCATGTGTTTGATTTGCTCTTTATGTATCCTTTGTTTGTCTTCTCTTTACAGGCTAGTCACTACGTCCGAGATTTCGGAGGTTCAGCCTCCGGAGAGGTGTTGGAGTGGGTATGATGCCCCCTGCTCCTAGCTGGACTTACATTGATGCCTCCGGCTTTTCTCGCTTCATACCCCTGTTGGGTAGGACGAGCAATGACTGGGTCTGGCTGACGGCCTTGGCGAAGTGGTGGTGGGATACCACCAACACCTTTCACTTAACCACTTTTGAGACCACTCTGACGCCTCTTGACTTCGCGCTAATCACCGGCATCCGTGTTGGAGGAGCGCCTATTCTGTT
Source organism: Heliamphora pulchella (assembly GCA_032270985.1). NCBI lineage: Eukaryota > Viridiplantae > Streptophyta > Magnoliopsida > Ericales > Sarraceniaceae > Heliamphora > Heliamphora pulchella. The sequence goes on from JAULJZ010052598.1 coordinate 13,250, forward strand.
TAATCTGTCTATTGCCCAGTCGACTGATGCGCTACTGTACTTCCTCGGAGTTGTTCCCATCCAGATAGACAGAGACCGAGTCCGATACACTTGGTTCTTCGAGAGATTCAGACATTTCTAGTGCGCCGAGCCTCTCAACTACGAGTGAGTCGCCCTGAGTTTTCTCATGTATATGTTCGATACCTCGTTTTCGAACAAGTACCGTACATTTGCACTACCTGGGTGCCCTCGCTCGCCTCAACCGTGCTGCTATATTCGACGGGGAGGAGCTAGTCTCGCCACCCTCTATGGCTTCATGAGGACTTTTACTCGGTTCCCCCAGGAGCTCAGTATTGGGTGATACTGGAGGGTCTGGGAGGTATGATTTAATTTCGGTGCTTTTTCATTCATTTCTAATATCTATTATTATCTAGTTGCTGACATCTTCTTCTTTGTAGTTGTGGACCTATGAGTTCCTCGGGCTTCATGTCCTCGCGAACTCATCTGCAGACCCTCTGGTTATTCGCCATGCAGCCCGGTGGTCCCGAGGCCTGAAGGGGAAGAAGGCTGGGGGAAGGACATCGACCGATTTCGGGTCTCGCTAGACCGGCTAACACCCGACCAGGTATCTTTATTGACTATTTATTATTCTGTGCACTACTTTCTGCATTATACTGCTTAATGCACTATTCACCGTACTGCTCTTTATTTTGGA